>AYEL01081708.1:0-32413 GCA_000484575.1 Olivierus martensii | reverse complement strand
TATACTATAATTTTTAAATTAATTTTCCCAAAATAAAATTTTGCCATCGCACCGGACTCAAACCGGGATCTTTAGGATAGCACCCCAATGCCTTAACTGATTAGATCATGGTGACCTATGGCAGAATTCCATTTCGGGAAGCTTATATTTTATTTTGGAGACTTTATTATCAGACGAGGCTGAAACTACGCTCCCAGGCAGGCTATCTATGTAGCCATGGATCCCCTTGGCAAACCTGGGCAGACAGACTTGGATCAAGTCAGATAACACACTCTAATCAACACTAATCTGGGGATTAACCATTTCAAATTACATAAACCAACATAGCCAAACTTCCTGGCGGACAAAATCCTATTTAAATTTTTCTCTGATTATTTTTGAATTAAAGCTATGGTACCACTATTTGTTGAGTTAATAATTAATTAATTAAATTTAGAATTTAGAACTAAGCCGTCTGGGATCGCTAGTTTCGGCCTCGTCTGATAATAAAGTCTCCGTAATAAAATATAAGCTTCTGGAAATGGAATTCTGCCATAGGTCACCGGGTCTAATCAGTTAAGGGATTAGGGTGCTATCCCAAAAATCCCGGTTCAAGTCCGATGCAGTGGCAAAATTTTCTTTTGGGAAAATTAATTTAAAAATTAAAGTTCAAGTCCGATGCAGTGGCAAAATTTTCTTTTGGGAAAATTAATTTAAAAATTAAAGTATAATCATTAATTACTAGATGGCACCACCTTAGTTCTAAATTCTAAATTTAATTAATTAATTATTAACTCAACAGATAGTGGCACCATAGCTTTAATTCAAAAATAATCGTAGAAAAATTTAATATGGACTTTGTCCACCAGGGGAAGTTTGGCTATGTTGGTTTACGTAAGTGAACAAGAAATAAATTTCTTAGACATAAAAGTGCTAGCAAACGGTAATAAATATTATACCACAATATACTAGAAACCAATATACTCCCCTATTATTATTCCAAAGTGGTCTAATGATACTTACTCATACAAAGTAGCAGCGACGAACATTTTCCTAACTTTTGTGATTTTAGTCGGAAAGTAATCTCAACATTTGGTAGTACATATTTGTGTGAAAGTGCATTTTCTAACATGTAGATAGTTATGAATTGATTTAGAATCTGCCTTGGAGATTCTTCTTTAATAGGAATGGATGTAACTATCCAGCCGTTGTAAATGCTGTTGTCTGCCCTCATTTATCATATTAAATAGGTACATACATAACAATTTTGAACTGTTTATATTTTATAACTTTTTGTTAACATGTTTATTGGATGCAATTTGTTAAAATATTTTTATAAGTTTTTGTTAACATGTTTATTGGATGCAATCTGGTAAATATAATTTTGTTATAAGGTTTGTATGTTTATTGGATGCAATCTGAAAATATAATTTTTGTAATAAGGTTTGCTAATCTGGAAATAAAATTGGTTTCCAAAAAGGGTTATATTTATGTGTTCCGTTTGTTGAGACAATAGCATATCAAGTACCAAAGCCCCCCCTTTTTTGTAACTGCGGTCCTCTATATCTCTAGTAAACACAGCTATTGCCCTCGGGTTCATTATAATTGGACAGCCCTGTTATAGACGGTTTTAGGCCTTTTATAGGCTGGCTTTTTACCCTGCTTTCTTATAACTTTACCTACCCAATTGTAAGGCTTCATCGTATCAGGTATTACTATATACGAATCATTTACTTGACTGCTGACATTTTGTAGACTCTGAGGATTATTTTCTTGGGTGTGATTTGTGCAGCTGATTTGTTTCTTGCAGATTTCCTCATATAATTTAGTAATTGCTCTATCACTATATCCATGCTTTCCTGCTATCTTTCTAATATTTTCCATTTCTTCTTTGAGCAATTTTTCTGTGCTGCAATGCGTTAGTGCTCTTGTCAAAAAAGATTTCAAGGTGGCTTTTTTATGACACCATTTATTATTGGACCATTCTGGAATGATGACAGGGGTGCTGGTTAGTTTTCTATAGATCTTTGTTTGAAATGGTGACGTCAATTTAATTTAAAAATTTTCTTTGTTCTAGAATAGAACATTCACGCATAACCTAGCAGCGTTTAATGCTTATTTTAGAAGATGTTTGACACATTGCAGTCAACAAAGATTTAATGAGAAAGAGGTAAGGAAGATAATACAATGTGGCAAAAAACATGGTTACCCACAGTTTTATAAAGAAAATTTATTTAAAACAACTAAATAAAATAGAAAACAACTAACAGAAATTAGAGTAGAATTAAAAATAATGAACCAAATATAATTTACACAATAATAGGCAAGTTAGAAGAATCTTCATGAAAACTAATTATAAAAAAGCATATAAAAGAGCACCTACAATATTTACTATATTGAGAAACGATAAAGACAAATATGATGACCAATTCAAATCATCATATACAGAATTCCACTTGCTGATGTAAACACTGGACAAAACAAAGCCTACATAGGTGCAATTGGGAGAAATCTTAAAGACAGAATTAAAGAATATAAAGATGAAATCAAAAAGGTAACTTAACAATAACAACAGCATTTGGTAATTATATGTCTATATTTCTCAATATAGTATATATTACAATATATACTATATTGAGAAATGATAAAGACAAATACAATGACCAATTCAAATCAGGCATATACAGAATTCCACTTGCTGATGTAAACACTGGACAAAACAAAGCCTACATAGGTGCAATTGGGAGAAATCTTAAAGACAGAATTAAAGAATATAAAGATGAAATCAAAAAGTAACTTAACAACAACAGTGCTAGAAACCTGTGCATATGAAAATAACGTGGAGATGCAATGGGATAGAGTGAAAATTATAAAAAATCTAGACAACAAAGAAGACTTATGGATAGCAGAAACAATAGAAATTGTGAAAAGAAGTGAGAAAGAAAACATTATAAATAACAAAAATAGCGAAAGTATTTCAGCAGCATGGAAATACGCGATTAAACACCAGTGATTAAAGCACACATTTTACATAAAGAAAGTCTTAGTTTATAATAATTATGTATATTTTATAAATTAATTTATATTCTAAATTATAAAAAATACTTAAAAATGAGTGCATGCATGAAATATATTTAAAATCGTAAGCATGAATTTTTTGAATTTCGATGTAGTTCTGTTAACCATTGTTCATAATGGAAAGCTGATGATATTTATAATATCGAAATGTTACTAAATAAAAGTTTTTAGTGTATTTTTATTACTGCTGAGTGTGCTAGTTAATTATTATAATTCGTTTATATAGTCATAAAGCAGATAAAAATCAAATTGACAAGGTTTGTTTATGATTTCAAAGGAAAAAACAAAGTAAAGAAATTATTTAATTCAATAGACTTTTGATATTTAACATACATTTTATGTTATTTGATAAATTTTAGGTAAAACATATTTGTTGAAATCAGTTCAAAAATGAAAACAAATAATGTCGAAAAGTTTGGACGACGTCTTTTGTTTTCACTTTCAGCCAACTTGGTTTCTTGATTAATACTATTGGTGGATGGAACAAATTATTGTCCTGGTATGTCACTTTTGCTACTTGAAACACCCTCAGCATACAACAAGAATAGCTATTCATGGAGAAATGCTACTTTGCTGTAACTAATGTTATCACTACTATATAGTAAACTTGCTTTGCAATAACTTACCACAACCCATGAGAATGGCTATCTAAGTTATTCTCTTGCACATATCTAATGGTATCTATTTAAAAAACAGATCATCTTTCCACATTAATAAAATATCGTAAAAAATATATCCTTATTGAATCCATTGAAAATAAATATTGCTTTCTATATAAAAATTATTAATAATTTATTAAAATGCTATATTTTTTAATACAGCATATCCATTTCATAAGTGAATAAATTAAATTTATAATTTGATTTTAAAGAACAAGCAGTAGTAGCAGTTTAAGAATGGCTATCTAAGAATTAAACTCTTTTATTCATTAAAAAAAATGTTTTCAGTCACAATCAATTTGACCTTCTTCAGTTAACACTCTGAATTACTAATTAATGTAAGAAAAACATTCGAAATAGAACAGCAATATGAACAATATCAGAAAAAGTTTGAAATTTGAATTTATGTCTCTTGCATTACCATAGAGACCTACCTAGAAATTATCATACACAATTACATTAACATTATTAAACCGATTTCTATATTTATCTTCATTGCATTGCAATTATATTAATTATCTTGAATTATATAACTCTATGTCATTCAAATATATTTTCTTTTAAGGCATATTTTCAGGGTAGGGCTAGTCCTTTACTTGAATGTTCATTCATTACATTTCCTGTTTGCAACCGTTTTATAATTTCCAAGGTTTCATTAAACAAAGATTTATTTTTAGTACTACATGTTTTTATTATCCTAGCCTCTTCCCACTTCATCTTGATATTCTCTTCATAAACTTTTTTACTTAGTGCTGTGTTCTTGCAGCCTCCTCTCCAATGAGCTTGTCGTCATTCCTATATATTCCTCTTTTTGATTCTTATCCAAATTGATCACTGGAACCATATATACCCCCTGACATATCTTTATTTTCCATATAGTCTTTATTATTTTTAAACTGCGCATATAGTGAGGGATTTCTCTTTGGGGATAATGTTGCTTCTGTTCTTTTAGCTAAAGATTTCATTATTAGTAGTCAAGAAGGTGGGTACAGGAGCAGGACATACTTTCAAGCATCTCTCTGACTTTGGTTCTCATTTCTTGTGCTAGAAATTCCTAGGGAGACTGGATTTTCCTTAATACCTGCTCTTTAGTTCATTTTAAATAGCTTTTATCATAGCCATGGTCCTTTCCTATCCTTTCAATCTTTCTGTACTCTGCCTCTCCTGTATTTATATCCGATGAATGTGTAATCACTCTTTTATACAGGGTCCTAAGTGCTGATTTTTTTTATGCTTCTGAATCTTGTGACCATTTTGGAATCAGGACTGGTATATTATTTGGTTTTCTATTAACTTGGATCTTATAAGTATCTTCTTCTTTCATTATTTCTACATCCAAGTAATGTATTCTTGTACTGGTTAGCTGGTCCTGTATTAGCTTTAAGCCCATTGCTGGTAAATCAAAACTTTTTTTGAGGTCCTTTATGCTTGTTTCATCCCTCCATATTACAAACAGGTTGTCCACATATCTAAAAGGGATATCAATGCCCTGAAAGATGAGACTATATCCTTTTGCACTGTTCTTATCAGGATTTCGATGAGGATACCTCCCATCGAACTCCCTATGGGAACTCCTACAGTTTGCTTGTGATACTTACCTCTAAAAGTAAATATGCTATTATAACACTATACCCCTCTATCCAAATAGCTCCAACATGCATTGCCTTCTATAGATTTCTGTTGGAATATATCCCAACGGTAATAACAACAGCAACCACCCTGAGAGAAATAGCACATCTAATGTGTTATTTCTCTCAGTTTCTACCTAGCCACAGGCTATCTATGTATCTCGTGGCTATGTAAATAGCCCGCCTGGGAGCGCTAGTTTCGGCCTCGTCCGATAAAAGTCTCCATAGCGATTAATAAGTAAGCTTCCCGAAATGGAATTATGCCATAGGTCGCCGTGGTCTACCTGGTTAAGGCATTGGGGTGATATCCCAAAGATCCTGGTTCGAGTCCATCAATATATAAGCTTCCCGAAATGGAATTCGGTCACCGTGGTCTAATCAGTTAAGGCATTGGGGCGCTTCCCAAGGATCCCGGTTCGAGTCCAGTGCAATGTGTTGGGGTGCTATCCCAAAGATCCCAGTTTGAGTCTGGTGCGGAGGAATAGAATTTTATTTTGGGAAAATTAATTTAAAAATTATAGTATAATCATTAATTATAAACTTAATTCTAAACTTAGTACTAAATTCTAAATTTAATTAATTATTAACTCAACAGATGGTGGCACGATAGCTTTAATTCAAAAATAATCATTAGAAAAATTTAATTTAGACTTTGTCTGCCAGGGGAAGTTTGGCTATGTTGTTTGATTAATTTGAAATGGTTAATCCCCTGATTAGTGTTAATATTGTTTATGTTGCTGTTCTATTTCGAATGTTTTTCTTATATTAATTAGTAGTTCAGAGTGTTAACTGAAGAAGGTCAAATTGATTGTGATCGAAAACGTTTTTATTAATGAATAAAAGAGTTTAATTCTGTAACCCTAAACTGCTACTAGTGCTTGTTCTTTAATCAAATTATGGATTTAAAGATAGTAGTTACTCTGGGAATTTTAAACTAAATTTATTTCATGTTTAAAAAATATTTTACAAGTATAATTAAAACTGAGATTGATTTTATTCAATTCATTTTAGTGGATCTGGCAAGATAACATGCATTTTCTTCAAGATAAAAGTGTCTTTGAGCATACATATTTCAAGTAAGTTATTTTATACTAAATTTTGAATATTTGCATTTTGAAATCAATCATGATTTGTTAAAATAATTTATTATTTTTTCAGTTTTATGTGGCAAATTTGTGGCTATATACCACAAACATTATCAGGATATCAAGAAGTAACATTATTATCTGCAAAATTAGGTACATCGTTTGTTTTAGAGACACTTATTCATGCAAAAGAAAAGGTATTATATAATAGTTCAATATTTGTTCTTTAATGTAATTAGAGTTAATTTATAATTAATGTTCTTATTTATTTATTAACTTTTTTATGTTTTTTCATTAACTAATGTACATACAATGACTTTAGCCTTTTGCATGCTGGCAATTAATAAAAATAAGTCTAATTAATATGCAAATAATTAAAATAATCATATTTAAAATTAATTTTCTTCAAAATCTTTTGAAATTTTTATAACTTATTACATTTTTATTCTCTTTCTAAGAGTGTAAGTATTTTTTCAAATTTTATTTTCAGAAGTTTTTGTTCTATACATGAGATCATTGAAAATATTATTTTTTTTCATATGAAGATTCAGCCACCCAATGAAATAATTGCTATCTTTGTATAGTGGCTGATCTTCCAATCCATAAATGAAGAAAATCAGACCATATTTTTAAAAATTCAATAATTTTTGAAAATAGAAAAGAAACCAACTAAATAATCATAAATAGCCAAACTTTCCGTAGCAGTTTATTTTTGAATTAACTGCCAAAATTAATAATTATTTTTAATTTTATGCTACATTGCCTTGGCCTGGAATCAAACCAGGGACTTGAGTTACCGTCCCTACGCCTTACCAGCTAGATTACCAAGATACTGACAGATTTTCAATTTTGGGATATATATAATTTAGGAATTATCGGACTTACGCTGATAGCGGCATTCCCGGATGGGCTAATCATAGCCGTGGGCCCTCTATGGCAAATTCGGGCAGAAAGGCTTGGCTCAATTCAGATAATCAATCATAAATCAGCAATTACTAAGGAGATACATGCAATCAAAATAATCATAAACAACCAAACTTCCCCTAGCAGTTTATTTTTGAATTAACTGTCAAATTAATAATTATTTTTAATTTTACACTACAGTGCCACTCTGTTGGATTATTAATTTGGCAGTTAATTCAAAAATGAACTGCTAAGGGAAGTTTGGCTATTTATGTTTATTTGGATTGCATGTATCCCCTTAGTAATTGCTGATTTATGATTGAGAAACCAAACTAATTTGCAAATTTTGATTAATGAATATTTATTAAGATATATTGTGTAAATATTTCAAAAGTTATATAAATTTATTGAAATACTGTTGTTGTTATTATTATTATTAATTTATATCTATTAATATATTTTTAATTTATATGTTTTCAAATTTATATCAAAATATCTGATGTAAACAAATCAGAAACAAAAATTGTTTCCTTCTTATACATAAATAGTCATAAATTCTTAATTTTGTTTTGATTAGACTTCCCAATATCGATTCTTTCAACTCCCCAATACTACATGTTCCAAAAAATAATAGGCTTAGTAGGAAAAGAATAGGAAAGGAGTGTCAGCAATTAAACAATAAAAGTGGCATGCCTCTTTAAATTGTGAATCTTTGTTTACATTAGTATTTACTTATTTTTTCACAAAAATAAAATAAAAGTAAAAAATCAATGATTAATAAAAGAATATCACCTATTTTAATAGAATTAAGCAAAATTTTGCTTAATTCTATTAAAATAGGTGATATTAATAAAATTTTTTAATTTTAAGATCTTATAGTTCATACTATAAAAATTATTTTTGTAAAAAGTTTCAATAATTAACAATATTTCAACATATAATTGGAACAACACCAACAGCGTAATCTAAAATATAAAGAAAGAAAGGGAGGAAAAAGTGAATTTCTGAAAAAATTATTGTATAATTTCATCCCACTTCTTATTACGAGTAAAATAAATTCAGCACAATTTTAAAAGTGGAAAAACAATATATTTTACTGAAGTTGTAGATCTTTCAGCTTTATTGAAAGATCTACAACTTACGTAAAATATACTGTTTTTCCACTTTTAAAATTGTGCTGAATTTATTTATTCTGAAAAAATGTTCAATTAAATAAATTTTTCATAAAAACATTTAAAATAAGAAATTTTGGCCAGAAGACATTTATGAATCATCTTCAAAAGCTCATTATGGTGTTTTTTCAAAAACCCTAAACCTAACTACTTTACTTAAGACCTATGAAATTGCAGTTATAAAATTGTATTATTTGTTCCTTCTGTGCATGACATGATCATATTAGTGACCTCTGGCAGTAAATAAACTTTTATAGCATCTGCCAATCAATGATATATAAAAAGTTAACAACATTCACACCTCTCACAAATAAAATAGACAGCACATCTATTTTCATTTCAGGAAAAGATTTGACTGAGTTATAAAAACAGTTTACTATCTGTCAGTAACACACCCCTTTGGGACATTATAGCATTTCAGGGAAATGTTGTGACTACAAAATTTAAGAAGAGTGTTTGGATTCATTAGGGGGCATTGACATTTAGCAGTCTGATATGACATTTGAGGTATTTAAGTTTAATTTTATTTATAGTCTATTCCACTATTTAATGAAAACTTTTCACATTAGGGAATAAGCTTTACAATTTGGCCAAAGAATTTCAAAAAGAGCAAAATATGGTTGCATTAAATAGTGAAAACTTCTTTAAAATTACTGAGTATGTTTCAATACTTAATGAAAATATTTTTAAAAATCTGTGCAAAAGTGTTAAAATTTAATAAAAAGATTTCAAAAATTAAGGTAAACTTTTCATCAGTTAAGAGAAACATTTCATAATTACAAAGTTGTTTATTACAATTTTGTAATTATGAAATATTATGAAATTACAAGTTGTTTATTAACAAATTAAGTTTTCACAGGTGAATTACATGCAAAGTTACAATATATATGTAATATAAATAGTCTCAACTTCTGAATGGTTTTGGTTTTGAATTCTGCCATCATAAATCAGAACTATTCGAAGTCAAAATATATGGATTTCTCATTTCTAATGTTTACTATGACACTATAAATTATCTTAATAAACATAAAAACCACAAAACTACAAAAATCAGACACAAAACGAACACTTTCTATATTTCCTATCATTAAGTCAGACACTAACTCGTTGTATTACATTGATCAATCTCAGAATTAATGAATTTCATTGCCATTGTGAATGTGAGTGATGATAAATTGAGGAATGCTTGTACATAAAAGGAAAATACATTTGAAAAGAAAAACTATTTTATAAATCTAATGTAACATATAAGTACTAAGTGAAGGACAGAATAGCAAGACATGCTTTTGTATGCATGATTATTCTTAGTTTTCCCTAGTTTTTCATTTAATTTTATTCTCTGTGTGTGGTACCTATAATTAGATCTCTGAATATAGATTATTTTGGTGTAACTAACTCCTACTTATGACTATTAGTTAACTTTTTAAGACCAATTTTATTTTTAGTAAAATTTAACTACTGTTAGTTTCCTGCCAAGGTCATTTAACAATTCTAATAAAGATTTTTTGGACAGACCTTTAAATTTTCTCTGGTTTTTTTTTTACACCATGGTTCGTTCATTCAGTTGCTTGTGGGGTTCTGTTATGGACCTTGACTGATGTTTACTTGGGGACTTTATCTTGAAGAGTTTGGAGCTTTTGTATGACCTTGTTACTTTTATTTAGTTTTGTGTTTGTGGAATTTACAAGATCTTAAATAGTACTCTCTGGAGGATCAAACAAATGTTTTGGAATTAACATAAGGCATGCTACAAGGAGAAAATGAAGATGAGAACCCACAGGATTAGTTTATAAAAGAAATTGCAAAAGGAATCTTAGCTATTTTCAAGTTTATTAGAAGAGATAACAAATCTCTAATATCAATAGAGATGAGAAATAAAGCTACAAAAGTATTCTACCATTATAAAAATTTGTGATCTTATGGCAAAATTGAGAAACGAAAACAATGCTAAACTGAAACCCTTCTTATGAGAGATTTTAGTCTTTTCCCAATGGAATACAATTAGTAAAACTACTAAATTGATACAAAAAACAAAAAGAAATCACAACAAGGATTTTTAAACCAGAAAGTAGAACAGACCCTATTGGTAATATTAAAAATAGAGGGAGTAAACAAAATATTGAGTCTAGATGATGTCATCTAGATTCAATATTTTGTTTATTCCCTCAATTGTATATATTGTTATATTGCTTTCACTTTTAGTGCAGTATATCTACACTAAAAGGGAAGATCAATGTAAGAATCTCTTCTATAAAACAGCCAAAGATAATTATGACATAATTTCCAGAATCAGTGGCTAACAAGGATATAGTTGAGTTAATGTACAAACAAAATGAGTTCATTAGGAAGAAGTTTTCATGGACAAAGTTTAATTAAGGAGTAAAAGTTCTAACCTCATTTAAAATGAAAAGGATGATGGGAAAACAATAGAAATTTAGTGATTTCTGTCGTGACAAAAATTGGACCAATTCTATTTTCTCTGAGATTAAAATTTCATTGTCATGGAGCTTAGTAAGAACTGATGATTACCTAGTCACTCTGAAGTGCTATAAATGGCTAGGTTTTAACCATAAGACAAGTAATTTGACTATGTGCAAAAGTGTAGACATTGTGGTGGTAGATATCATTTTAAAGTGTATAATTCAAGGATCTCAGACCTGATTATATAAACCAGAGCTGCCCTACCAGTTGATCCTGACAAGCTTTTTAGTCGATTGCAAGCCTCCGACCATCTTCTGATCAACTCTCTTGTTAAACTTCCACTTTACAATATGTAGTAAAGGTGGTCTGTGTTCTTGTTGAAATAAGAAAAGTAAAGTTATCCCTGTATGTTTTTGTTCTTTGTGTCTTTTATCATTTATTAAGTAATAGTAGATCAGATCAATCAATAGAATATAATATATCAAAAAGAATAAATGAAGATTATTTCAATGAGTAAGCAAAAGTTTGTTGGACAAATACTATTATAAGGTCAAATGTTTTTCCTTTCTTTATTACAGGTCTGGACAACAATATATCATTGTTCAGTACTAAAAGGATTAAATTTATTAAAAAATAAACTACTTCAATTATTTAATTTTTTTCTTTTTTTAGCCATAATTTTGAGCCTAGAAAAGAAAAACAACCTATCATTACCATGATGAATGGAACATGATTGCTTTTTTCCATGGTTAATGGCAAATGCTCTTGTCTAATATGTAATTCAGTTGCTATTCTAAAAAAGGAAAATATTGAAAGACATTTTCGAATTAATACTCCCCAATTATGAAAATGAATATCCAAAAATCTCCGAAATATGCAGAGCAAAAATTATAAATTTAAAATCAAACTTGTATCCGAAATATGCAGAGCAAAAATTATAGATTTAAAATCGAACTTACTTCACAAACAAAATATGTTCATAAAAATTTTAAGATTATCTCTTTCATCATATAATCCAAATTTTGAATCAGTTGCAAAATCTACAGAATGCCAAATATTACGGCCAGATGGCTGAGTGGTAACTGTCAGCGTGCCATGCAGGAGCACCCGGGTCTGGTCCCAGATTTTTTCGGGGTATTGGGCCCGGCCCAGTGGTCCTTATTCTTCACCATCCGGCCCCCTCCATGGGTGTGGGTGCAGCCCGTGGTTGAAACTGGCCCCGCCCCCTTAGTAATCTCCCTGATTGGAAAGAGGGTGTAAATTAAAAAAAAGTAATGCCAAATATTTCATTAAAATTTTTGTTTGTGTCCCCATGTATTTGTAGTTATTTTTATATTTTCATGTTATGAAGAATTGATTTATATTATTTAATAAATTTTGAATTATATAGATGACATTGCTATTAAACAAATACTAAGCACACACAAGCAGACCAATATTTTAAACATAATCGTTTAATCAGAGTAACGTTTTTGGCTTCTATACCATCATCAGCTCTTACAAATACATAATGGAACATAATAAAAATGCCACAGTTCCAGAACCACAAAAATAACATTAAGAACTAAAATACAAAAATTTTAAAAACATTTCAAAGAATTCTACATTGTTCTGATGAGAGGCGGAGGGAAGATGAATTAAATCAGATTAAAATTATAGCGCAAAAGCATGATTATAACAGGAGTGTGATTGTTAAGTTATTTAAAGAGTTGCTTAAGAAACGGTTGAGTATGCAGAATGAAAATAAAGAGGGGAGGTCGAAAGAGATAGAGGTAAAGAAGAATCAACATGGAGAAGATTTTACAATAGTGCCAGATGTGCTAAAACAATTCAGGGCAGTATATAGAGTAATAAAAGAAGGAGGAAAGAGATCAGCGTTCCAAAGGGCAAAGACTGTATTCAGTGCACTCAGGAACATTAAAGATATGTACAAGCGAGAAGAGAGAGCAGGAGTGTATGAAATTCCGTTAAAAAATTTTGAGAATGGCCGAAAGGAAGTATACATTGGTGCGATGACAAGAAATTTGAAAGATAGGATAAAGGAGCATAAAAAGGACATTGAGAAAGCTGTCTTGAACACTACACTAGCTAAAAGAGCATACGAGTGTAACGTGCAGATAGAGTGGGAGAAAAGTAGGATACTGAAGCCTTTTAATAATGTGGTCAAACTGTTCGCCACAGAGGAGTTGCAGACATTTACAAGTAGTAAGAACGGGTTAGTGATTAACGATAGGCAAAGGGATATATCTAAAGCCTGGAAGTTTGCTTTACAGCAAGGTTTTTAATATAATATCGACTGAGGAGGATTTTGTGGCAAATATAATTTTGTATTTCTAAAAACTGTTACATGATTTAGTTTATATTTTCTTACATGTAAATGTAATTTTAAATTAGTTTTATTTGATTAGACTTTAGCTTTATTTGTAAGACCCTGTTGGGTATTTAAAATCAATGTAGAATTCTTGGAAATGTTTTTAAATTTTTGTATTTTAGTTCTTAATGTTATTTTTGTGGTTCTGGAACTGTGGCATTTTTATTATGTTCCATTATGTGTTTGTAAGAGCTGATGATGGCGTAGAAGCCAAAAACATTACTTTGATTAAATGATTGTTTAAAATATTGGTCTGCTTGTATGTGCTTAGTATTTGTTTAATAGTTATTTAAACACTGTCGAGAGCAGTTAGGATTTTAGGTTTTTAGTTTTATTTAGATGACATTGCTATTTTTTTACTTTTATTCCCTGGATTTCAGTAGATCGCTATATCTCTCCAATGAAAAAGTAGCTCATGATCATAAAAATGTTGGGCAGCCTTGATATAAACTGCCATAGAGACAATATAAGAAACAAAAACAGCCTAAAGTTTTCTATTGAACATAATATGTTTTTACAAAATTATCCTTCTACAAGAAAAATAATTGAACAGTTAGCTAAAAGAACAAATTATTGAAAGGATAACAAAAGAATTTAATGATAGACTATGAATATGACTAACAATATCAAAATTAATATATTGTACAATTTGAATAAAGAAATTGTTGCTGGTAAACTTAATTTCTTCTCACTCAATGCATAGAGAAGCAAAGTGGCTTGTTCAAATTTGATATAAACTGCAAACAACATGAATACTGTTATCATATTTATAATAGAGCCATATGTGATTGGAAACAAAATTGTCCATATTGGTGACTGGAAGATTTACCAATCTAGATAAGGCAAGAAAACTTGAATCAGAATAATCTTGAAGAACACTGAGATTTACATTGGATTTTCTCCTCATTATTCAAGTGAATACTTTGCCATAATCACATTGTCAATAAATGGGAATATCTTTAAATGTCTACTTCCTTACCAGTGCAGAATTTGACAATTGCTTAAGTGTATTTTAGAAAATATTTTTGGTGACTTTGGTGCTAACAATATGATTGGTTTAGCCCAATTGAAGTCCAAAAAGAAAAAAATTTAATGTTTTGACAATCCAACATGGCTTGTTTTCCATGAATAACTCAACAATTCCAACATTTTCCATTCCCAACAAATCTTTTAGGACATCTGTTTTGTCTCCTCAAACTTGTGTAATTTGATTGACTCTTGTTTAATTCTCTCTGAATTCAATGCAAGTGATCACAGATTCATCAATATTATGGTCAATCTTAATCCACCACTGAAGTAGCTATTCATACTAACTATTCAGAAGTACAGTGACTGGAAATTATTTAGGGAAAATCTGAGTAATAACTGGCTAGGACATACACAAGTTGCTTGAAGAACTAGTCAACATTAATGTTATGTGGAATACTGATTAACTGCCTAATTGAAACTTTTTCTTAAGTCACCAGTTATTCCATAAGAGAAAAATGGAACTGTCACTGGTGAAACAGCAGCTTGGATGTAAAAAGAAGAAAAATGAAGAGATTAATTACGTCTTTACAGACATTGAGCTGAGAGATCAAAGAAGACTGGAATTTATTATTGAGCAAAAATAATATAAAGAAATGATCAGTCAGGCAAGAACAGAATCATAGTGCAAATTTTGCAATCAGACAGATAGGAACATATTATGGAAGAGACCTTATCAGGTCCTTTTTTTAAAAAGCATCAAGTCATCACTGTTCTTGATATGTTGCAAAAAAAAGATGATGGAGGCTACACAGAGACTATAAAGGGATTTATTGAAGTGATAATCAATAAACTATTTTCCTTGGGTAACAGTGAAGATGAATAACACAATAATATGCTAATAACTTTTACAACACTTCCAAATACAAATCCGATCATTCAAGGAATGATAGGATGATTTTTTTATCTTTATAGAAGTTGAAGACATGATCAACTCTCTGAGCACCATCACTGCCCTTGGTCTGAACCAGCTAACTGATAGAATATTAAAAAATGCATTTAGAGCCATTCCACTTGCTCTTGTTTATCTGTTCAATCAATGTTCGAAATAACAATATTTCCCTAAAACATCGAAACATGCTTCAATCAAACTTATTCAAAAGAGCAAAAACCAGGATTATCTTTCTCTGAACACTAACTGTCTATTTCTCTTATATCAAATCTTGACAAAGTCCTGGATGGACTGTTAATTAAAAGAATTAACTGGTTTATAAATTTAACAACTTCTATGAGGGGTCAGAATTCGGAATTGTATGTGATCTGTCTGTCGCCACCTACGATTTTCCTCAGTCATTTTTAAACAAACAGGAAAATAGGATATGGAGTCGGGAATTTGGAAGGAAGGAGAAAGAGACACACTGATAAGAGATATGATGACATGTTTGTCCAACTCGTGGACTTTTGTCCATTATAACAAGTTGTGGTGTGGGTGCACAGGTGTCAAACTAACTTCAGAGAATTGACACCTAAGACATTTTAAAGACATTTTTATGTTTAAGTGGTAAACATCCTGCTTTTCCCGTGAAGAAAAAGGTCCCGGGTGAACGAAAAGGTCACGGTATTTAAGAGCCATTGTCGAACTTGATTGGGGCTTGTTCTATGAGGTGCTGCACTTGTTCTACGAAGTCCTCTGCTTGCTCCCACCAGCCCTCCTTTTGTTCTCAGCTCATCCTCGGATTCCTTGTTCTCCGGAATTTCTCCAATCTTGTGATCAAGATTTATCTGTGACTATAGCTTAAGTCACTGTCACGCCTGTATTCATCTTTGTCTCCCACATTGAATGAGACAAAGACCATTACTAAAAGCCAACAGTATCACCAGCCAGCTCTCCTTTGTTTCTTCAATATCTACTTCAACTGTGAATTAATTGGATTAAAGACTGTGAGTTAATTGGACTAAAGACTATCAGTGACCATCGTCTATTGACCTCCGATTGGGTTTCGTTGACTTGTGGATTTGAATTTCAGATACCTCTCTCAATTTGTCGCGAGCCTTATGTGACAAGGTGATGTATTTTGAAATCTCTCTCATTTTAATAAATGGAAACAGTTGAAAACTTAACATAGTCTCTAATTTCACTGACTGACGTTGTTACCCATCATGCCGTCCACTGCTGTAGGCCAAAAACCTGTTGTTTCATCTCTGGTTCCTGTAAGCTCCACACTTCCACACTTCTTTAAATGAAAATCAATATGTCTATCAACAAGGGAAAGACACATTGGATGCTCTCCATGTTATTAAAAATTATTGATACATCAACAAAGTCTGAAGTAGTAGACAACATGCACTATTCCTCTCAATTGATTCTAAAGGTGCATTTGATCATGCTAGTATACAACCATTCTTTGCCAAAAAACCTCTATGTGCTGCTACAAAGCTACTTTTTTGACAAAATTATTGAGATTAAGACATAAATGTTATATATAAACAAGAGATAAGTAGTAAGGATTGTTTCCCGGGATCCCAGTTGATTTTGGCTGTGGGATTTATCCTGGGATTTCCCAGTCTGAATTACTAACTAACTTCAGAAATCAATACTTACAGTCTTACATAATATACACCACACATTATATATATATATATATAGCAGCATTTGAGAAAACTTGAATAATTAGGTTAATGAAAATTGTTTAAATAATGTGGAACATTTGAAATTCGCACGGTAACTCGTCTTAGGTTTTCTTCTTCTGATTCATCACATTCTGATTCAAGAAAAAGGATGATGCAGAGAGCATAAGACAGCAGAGTGAGCAGACTCCTTGTGAGAAATTGGTGCATCAAGTCAAAAAGCAAACTGAATGTGTTTCTAAAGACCCTGGAAATGAAGCTGAAAGTCAATCACTTGCAAAGAATATATCCAAGAAGTTCGAAATCTTTGAGGTAACTGGTGGAAAAACAACAAATATAATAAAATTAATGGACACGCTCAAATCTATAACACCCAACAAGCTGAAAGGTCCTTTTCAGCTGCAGGACTATTTTATAATCAAACTTAGAACTAGACTCAGCAATAAAAGTGTAAATTGCCTGTGTTTCTTAATGTTCATATTAAATTTCAATTGCCAAATCAGTCTCAAAATAAACTAAAGTTAGATAAATTTTTTAACAATGTAGTCACTACTCAGTACTTACTAGTCTGTCATGGTTTAAAAAGAAAATATTAATTTTCTGAAAAATAAATTTTGAATTCATTTTAATTTGTAATTTATATATATATATATTTATTTCTCAGCATTTTATCTATTCATATATATATGAATAGATAAAATGCTGTGAAATTTTCAGTTTTAATTCCATCTACAAAAATCTCATGAAATTCCAGGATCCTGGGAAAAGAACATTTTTATCCTGGAATCCTGGGATTACCAAAATCCAGGAAAAAGACAATCCCTAATAAGTAGAGATTGTCCCCAAGGATTGAGATCAGACCCAGGACTTTGGTATTTATTAATGGCTAAATTATTGAACTAACAGATTCCAAATAATATAGTGATCCAAGCATTTTCTAATGATACAATGATCATGATTTCACATCAAAATCATGAAAAAACTGACACTGATTGGCTAATGAAGCACTGGCAGTTATGGCTAAATAGGCTTAAAAGAAATAAAGCAAAAGATAAATTATGAAAAAAGTTAAGCAATAATTCTAAATAATCATAAAATGCTAAAAAGAGGAATTGGTAATGGTACAAAAATAAAAATGTAAATCAACTTAAATATTTCCAAGTTTAATTTTTTTGAAGAAGATTAAAATGGGATAAATGTATAAAATATGTCACTGCAAAAGTCAATAAAGTTACAAATACTTTAAATTCTGTAGCAATTAACTTATGGGGTATTGATATTAAAATTTCTAGAATAAAATGTAGTGAGGCAATCAAGCCAGTGATCACTTATAGTTACCCAATATGAAATGCTACTTTTAAAAGAATCAAACCTAGGAAGAAATTATTAAACATATAACATAAGGCTGCACTTCAAATCTGTTTTTCTTACCAAACTGTTGTAACTGAATCACTTCAAGTGTTGGCAGTTTTGAGTCCATTTAATCTTAATATAAACAAAATTAGTTTATTTTAGATCATCATGCATCAAGATAACTACTGTTCAGAGTTGCAAAATAGTAATTACAAAATCCATACTAAACTTAAGGAACTTATTGGTGAAATCTCCAGCGAAAAACTAAAAAAGCTAGCTCTAATCTCCTCTATGGGACACTCAGGTTTACTTGAATGGTCAAATTTAACAATATTCAAAGAAAACTGTAATAGGTTGAGTGTATTCACTGACAGATTCAAGACTTCAGAACATGTCATGACAGCTTTTGTAGTTCTGAATCAAAGATATAAAACTCTGCACTGAGATATTTCAGATTAAATAATAAGTGTAGCATCATGCAGGCAGAGGTTATTTGCCATACTGAAAAGTATCAACTGTACTAATCAAAATATAAAGATGACAACTCCATTATAAATAGTAATTGATATCAAAAAAACAAATTGTTTATTTGTTCTTTTGATAATCAACTGAAGAGGAGTTGAGAGATTTGCACCATCCTTCACTTCCTCTCCTTGAGTTGCTCCCTCACCAGATTGATTTTTTGATTCTGTCTTAAGTGATATTTCTAATTTGAATTCAGTCTGGACTACCCAGTCCAAAAAAAAAAGGTAAACCATATCAAGCACGGACTCCATAAGGTTTCCAAATAATTTAACTTTATTTTAGTAAAGAACTCAACAAAATACACTTATACTTGAAAAACATAACAAGTTCTCCCAACAACACTATGTCGCACAAACAAGATGACTTCCACAATAATGTCCACAAAACAGTTCCAATAACGTCGATAAATTTTCAACACACCAATGCAACGATCAGCAAAACACAACAGGGGGAACCTTGATACCCTCTAGTAGTCATATTTTTATAATTAAGGAAATTTATATAATTATAATTTCAAACAAAATAGACATTACAATTCCACTTATGAATTTTTTTTCTTGTCTATACAACTAAAAAATAATTAATAGATAAAATAAATTAGTAGTTATAATATTAAATATTAACATTACAACGTTCCCAAGAAGACTCCACTTCTGCAGCCGTCTCTTCCCTTCATTATGGTGGCCAGTCTCCACTGGCACCGGCGATTATTACTTTACTTTCTATATTTTCCTTCAATTTAACAACAGTACACTATTTCAAAACTAAGGCAAAATGCCAGTTCCTCACAGAGTGAGAAATCAGTCAAAAATATTTTTGTTATTAACAATTTATAAATTTAAAAAAGGTTAATTATTGCAGTTTTTATTAATTAATTATTTAATTATTAATTATTGCATTTAATATTATAACTACTAATTTATTTTATCTATTAATTATTGTTTAGTTGATATAGACAAGAAACCATAATTATTTTTGTAAAAATATAAGCAGAGTTGTTTAAAAAAATTTTTAAATATATTCATTTTGGAATAGAAATAATAATGTAATTTGCATAAGCTTGGTGCTAATTGAGTAGTAAAGAAAAATTTTTCTTAAAATTCTGATTATTGTATATTCTCATACAAAAAGGTCGGCTGGATGGCCATTTGGTAAAGCTGTCTGTGGCTTACTACCCTGGAAGATCCAGGTCCCATATCTCCAGTTTTTCAGGAAGGGTCTGGGCCCTGCCCGTTGAATCTCATTCTTCAACCATCAGTTGACCCCATCATAGGTGTTGGCCAACTTGTGATATGCTCTATAAGTGGCTGCTGCCAGATAAAGAATATCCCATGAGGATATGATGACTTATCAAACTAACCAAACCTATCCTAACCTAACATCATGCAAAAACCAAAAATTATTTTATCAAAAATAAATTTTTGAAGGAGGAAGATTGGTTTTAAAAAACATAAATGCTATGACATGATTTTAAAAATTGGTATGCAGGTTAAAGATTTGTAAGCTGAAGTATATTGTATTTCCATCATGCTTTTGCACTAACCACCATATTTTTTCTTAATGAAGATTATCTTATTGAGTCCTTTGATTTTTTTGTAAAAATATGTGACTATATATGACTATATATAAATTAGTATTTTTGTATTTAAATATTGAATATGGCACAAATACAATAAAAATACAGTAAGCGCTGCTTATTAGAATCACATTGGTCGTAGCCATTTTGATTCTAATAACCGGCGATTCTATAATGTGGCGATTTTATTACTGCATTCGTTTTGCGGCCTACTTTAGTGTTATAGGAAAATAAAAGACATAGTACAGTATTTTTAGACAGTTTTATTTAAAAAATCAATTATTTTTGTTTGATTCAAATTATTTTCAAAAAAATTATTAATTTTGTTCCTAATTTTGCTGCTGCATCTCATTGCAATACTAAATTTAAAAACAATTCCTCGTATCTTCACAAAATTTTTTCCTTTTCGTCTAAAGTCACATCTTTGCATTTGGAAGTCATCGCAAATACAGGTACAGTACAATAATACACTACAGCACAACAATAATAAAATCAAAACCAAAATTGAAATTCCTCCAGACATAGCTGACCTCCAGCGCCTTCTGAGAAAACTCTCTTCCCTTTATTTTTATTCTCTCAACAGTAATGAATTGTTCGCAACCAAAAATTTTTAAGTTTAATTTGATTGGAGAGTTGTTCGCTGTCGAAAATTCCTGAGTTTAAGAATCGATAGGCTATATTAGAGTGTTTGTTGGGTGATTTTTTTCTGCTAACGGACTCAGTTGATTCCATAAACTGAAAACATGATTCTAATAAACGAAAATAAAAGCAGTGAATTTGCTGATTTGTTTCTGTTCTACTAAATTTGATTCTATTACACAGCTGATTCTATTAACCAGTGATTCCAATATCCTGCGCTTACTGTATATAAGTTGGTTGTGACATATCTTATGTTTATAATAATTACTCCTTAAAGGTACTTAATTAGTTTTTCTCAATAATATTATTTGAAACAGATAAATGTGTAAATGTTCTTATTTACATATATTTGAAAATGCTGATTTTATTTATGAAGTACCATTAAATTAAGATTTATCTTTTTTAACAAGTATATAATGTGCCTATGATCAATTAATAATAAAATGGAAATAATATTTGGTAAAAAACAGCACTAAATACAAGATGATATCTCATGAAATTTGGTTTCGGTTTTGATAACAAGGACCATGGAATGAAAGAAATGCTACTTTCATATTTATTATAAAATGATAATAGTAAGTGTTTTGAGTTGATAATTAGTATGAAGTTCATGATAATGTAAATTATTCATTTTTAAAATATTTAATCATAATTCATTATTACTTATATTAATATTAATCTACTATTGGTAAATCTGTAGAATCGCTACTTTTGCCGTAGGAGCTAAAATTTTGACACGGGACCGGAAATGACGTCATCGGGGGCTTAATCTGACTTCCGATAATGGTGCATGCACAAAAAAATCTAAAGTAAAAAATTAAAAAAACAGGCGGGGGGCTTAATCTGACTTCCGATAATGGTGCATGCACAAAAAAATCCAAAGTAAAAATTAAAAAAACAGGCTAAATTAAAATACCTGCCTCGTCTACCGCCGGGTCGCCGCCATGACAGTAGCCTTTCGTTCCTGTATCATTTAATCCTATTTTAGACCTGGGTGTCGATACTCCTTTTTTGTCCGTCATTCACGTTCATATGATTTTAAAATGTTTATTGGTTATTTCTCGGTAATAGAAATAGATTTTACATTCCTATGGTCGGATTTTTCCAAATTGTTTTTCGACGTAGTTTCGACTTGGCGAGAAATGTCTTGGTCTGCGGTCACGTGATCTCTGTCGTCCAAGTTGCCAGATTTGAAGATCCGCTACGTTTGGTCCCGTTGACTCGTCTCAATTTTCAAAATAAACATTATATAAAAATTTAAGACTACAAATTATTAAAATAGGTTATAGGTTAGTACTAATAGGCCCAAGCTTTGGTCTATATTCTATAAGTTATTTAGTTTTATTGTATTATTACTTATCTTTTAATTTCTGTCTTTTGTTCTTTCGATCTAATAAATAAATAAATAAGTACTAACTTTGGTTCTTTTCCGTTAGCCGGCCGTCGCGTCGCGTCGAGGGAGTATCCGGCCTTCGACTTAGCCTGACCTTGATTGACTTTATATTATTTTGTTGAGGAGCGGAGCGACGAAACTTATAGTGGTCCCGGCTGGTGCGCGTAGCGCGCTAGGAGCCCCGAAGGGGCCCGCGTCCCGGGACCGCTATTGGATCGGCCCCCTCCGTTGTATTCGACGGTGTATGAAATTTAAGTTAATGATGATCGATTTATTAAGTATAGCGTACTTTTAATTTTTAAATTACTGTATTCACCCAAAATTATTCGCTATTTAAAAATACTCCGTGCTTCTCGATATATAACGTGCACTATTATTTATCTGACGTAAAGTTTAAACAATTAATATTATTTTTGCATTCTATTACAGTATTTAATAATGTACAGTATTTTTTGTAACATTTCAACGAACTTTTTTTTATTATGACGTCATCAGAGTTTCCCGTTTCGTGCGTTTTCCCGGCTCATTCAACTTTTCGGGCCGGTCCCCGAAAAGTTTCAAAATCGGGGTTTCACTGTAGCAGCAAAGTTCATAATATTTCCAATCCAATCCTAGCCATTCAATCGTGTCTGATTCTTGGCTATTCTATGTGTCTTCCTGTCCCTGACCAATTCCCGCAATTCCTCGATGTTCTTGCCCATGTCCTTCTTGATTGTATCCAGCTAACGGGTCTTTGGTCTTCCTCTAGGTCTTGTTCCGCTCATCCTCCCCAGCATCACATTCTTCTCCAGTGAGTTGGCCCGCATCACATGACTGAAAATATCAGCTTCTGCCTGGTGATCTTACCTTCCAGGGAAAAATTGGGATTGATGCACTCCAAGACTGACTTGTTGGTGATCCTCACTGTCCAGGGGATCCTCAGGAGTCTTCTCCAGCACCACAGTTCGAACGCGTCAATCTTTCTTCTGTCTGCCTTTGTTAGGATCCAGATCTCACACCCATAGGTGGCAATGGGAAACACAATGGCGGTGACCAGTCTGTGCTTGGTGGTGATTAATACGTCCTTACACCTCCAAATTGGATCCATGTTGACCATCGCTGTGCGCCTGAGGGCGATTCTTCATGTGATTTCGGAGCGCCAGTCGCCATTGCAGTCAAAAATTTAAGACTACAAATTATTAAAATAGGTTATAGGTTAGTACTTATAGGCCCAAGCTTTGGTCTATATTCTATAAGTTATTTAGTTTTATATATTAATAAAAATAGCACCGATCGATAGTTCACGACTAGTATACAAAACTTAACCAAAGAAACATACCTCTATCGGTAATAGTTAGGTAGGTATAAACGTTCAAATAGTTTTTTTACCATCGCCGGAAATGACATCACGAAAGGTAAGAAAAACTTTGAACCGAAAACTTTGAAGTGTTTAATTAGGGGGGTAAGATAAAGTGGGGGTCGAAATTCCGGTAAATTCCGCTGGGATTTTTTCTCCAGTCGTACCGTTTTTATTATTAATTTTCATGTTAGCAAGTGCTGAATACAAAACTGATAACTTAAACACAAATCCATTTGAGATAATTTTAATTCTTATACTATGCATTTATATTATGCTGCTATGAATTTGAATTTAAAAACATAAAGGGTAATTTTTTGTAAAAGATTTCAAAGCGTGAGCCACAATCCAAAATTTAAAAGAACCTTAAAAGTTTTGCTGATGTAATAAATTTTGTTTATTTCTAGTAATTGTATTTACAATTTGATAATAATTAAAAAACAGAGTTTCTATATAAAAGTTTTGCTGATGTAATAAATTTTGTTTATTTCTAGTAATTGTATTTACAATTTGATTATAGAAACTCTGTTTTTTAATTATTATGATTGTAAAATTTTTTATCAGTTTTGGAAAACTCCTTAGAAATAAAACTAATCAAGAACAAATACAATAAAATTTAATTTGCAAACTCCTCTAAATTACTTGAACAATCTCAGTTGCAATTACTTGAAAATTATGAACAACTTCCAAACAATTTCAACCTAGTTTTAGAAATTTTATTAAACTATAATTTCAACCACCTGTTTTTATCCTTTTCTCTTTTTTGTCATGCAAAAAAATTACATTTATACAGATAATGTTCATACCATTACTATTGCTTATGTTTATCCATATTTAAAACGTGATATAGATCATTTGTTACTTTGTCAAAAATATTTATTTTATTATAAATTATAATTTTCTGTCTTTTATTTATTGATTTATTTAATTATTTACTTTTATTTGTATCAGTATGAAAATATTGCCTTGATATTTTCAAATTATAATTATTAAATAATTGTCTTTTTTATTATTCCAGAATTTATAAATATGGAAGACAAAATAACTGAAGCCAAAGTAATTTGGATGCCATATAATGATATTTCATTTATTGTGAATGAGGTTATAAAATGCCTAGGATTTCAACTAATTGATGTAAAAGAACTACCACAAAACACAGAATATTATGAAGAAATCTACAGTTCTTTTAATTGTAAAATATTATTTAATGAAGTTTTTGAAGATTGTATACAGGAAATAATTCATAAATGGTGTAATATAAATCTAATCAATAATAATCATGTGTGGCTGTCTTTGAAAGGTATTGGAAAATATCATAGAGAGTTTATACTTGCAGACAAGCAAGTTGAAGTGGAAAATTTTTCTTTTGGAACAATTGTGAATTTAAATAATTTTGTTGAATTTTACAGTTCTGAAGAACAAAATTCCAATGAAAATTTAGAATATGAAGTAAATGAAATTGAATGCTCATTTGAACATGATTGTGAGAAGTTTTCTATATATTTTGTTGTTTCAAAAAAGGAAATTAATTTAAGAGATCCGAATAGTAATATAAATCTACCACATCGTTTTGAATTTGATTATTCAAATATATCTAGAATGTTAATAAATAAGGTTATAGATTCTGATAATTTGAATATTTATCTATATTTAAAATATCCTCCTTTGATATATGGCATTGAAGAACCACAGAAATCAGATGATATTGAGGATGAAGATGAAATTTCAAGTACAAGTTATATCAGAAAAGTTAAATTTGCAAATTGTTCTGAATTAGATATTTCACTTTCAACTATTTTAAAATTGGAAATTTCTTGGTATTCAGCATGGGAAATTGTTTGTAACTTTGTACATAGTAATAAGAAAATAGATTGCTGTATTTCTCCAATTTCTAAGTTTTTTAAAGATAAAATTTATTACATGCCTCAAATAAAAGTTAATCACTTTAATTGTGTCTTTGCTTTAGAATCCATATTATCAAAGAATAGGGAAATTGTAGTGCAGATAAATTTTCGAGATGAATTAACATTAGTTGAAGAAAAATTGAATGAATTTGCATATCAGAACCCAATTGCATTAGAAAATGCACTTTTTACAATACAGTCATCATTAGAAAAAAATAACATTGTAATATTTGCTAATGCATTAGAAGTTCTTTTTAATAAATATCAAAATGATAGTAATTTTAATTTGAATAATCCCAGTTTCATAAGAGTAAGACAAGCTGTATTAACTCCAACAAGAATAATTTATTTAAAATCCTTTACCTGTTTTCAGTGTCATTTGTTTAGAGAATTCAATGTAGATAATATTATTCAGTTATTTGTGAGAGATGAAAATTTTGAATGCCTAACATATTCTTTGAGAGAAGAAGAATTATGTAATTCTAATATTATTCTAAGTATTAAAAATCGATTAATGGATGGATTTATTATAGGTCAGAGAAAATATGAAATGTTGGGATATCATTACAACATGTTAAAAGCACATAGCATAATGTTTTATTCTATAGATGACTGTGAAAATAATGCAAAAAATATACAAAATAGACTTACAAGTTCCAGTCTACTTACTGATGCTGTTAAGCATATGAAATATATGGAACAAATATTTCTTCCATCTTTAATTTCTTTAGAAACTGATGAAATCAATATCTTGAAAATTGATGATATGGCTAAAAATAGTGAATTTTCTGGAAATGGCAAAATTTCTTTAGAATTAGTAAAAATGGTAAGTAGTATTAAAATTCTCAGACTATTCATTCTTATTTTTGAAATTTAAAATTGTGATTTAAATAATAATGAAATAGAAAAAAAAGGTTTAATCAGTAATGCAGTGAAACCCCATTATTGTCAGTTTCAGTATCTGTAGTTTCACTTAACTATAGTTGATTGTGGTCTGAAAAAATTGAATAAAAAATTTAGAAATATTGAAAATATTCATAATTTAAGTTCATTTCATTACATTATACAGGCATTATGTTATCATCACAATATAAGAACAACAAAAAAGAGTGATTATAGAATAATATTTTAGAGAGAGAGAGATCACATTCACATAATGATTATTATTATAATAATTGTTCTATTTTATTATTAATTATTGTTGTTAATGTCTTATTTTGCCTAATTTATAAATTAAACTTTTTCATAGATATGTAGTACTTGCTACTATCTTGGATAAGCTTGGAATATATTATTTTCTGCAGATATGGGGTCCTACTACATTGTATAAAAATTAATCCTTTGCATCTGATATATGATACAGTGGGTGATCAGTTAATGAACTGTTCGGATAATGAACATTTCCGCAAAAGATTTTTATGTTCGGATATCAAACACTTCACAGAACAAACACTGGAACCTGCAGACTGACTGAATGACAGGTCAGCCAGATGGCCACTTGGTAAAGCTTGGCTTACCATCCTGGAGGATCAGGGCCCCACTCATTCAAATTTTCAGGAGAGGTCTGGAGGGGAACCATTGAACCTCATCCTTCAACCATCTGATTGACATGGGTGTTGACTGGTCTGTGATGAGCTCTATAAGTAGCTGCCACCAGATAAGAATATCTCACAAGGATATGGCAGCTTAACTAACCTAATGGAAGTTCAAGCTTAGGCCTTGCACGTTTGTGGAGATGGGAGAACAGTAGTTTTTCCCAATTAAAATGAATTTGGAGACAATTTAAAACAAATCAAAAATTTATTAAAGAAGGTAAGAAAGAGATTTTACATTTTGATCTTAGAATGCACCCATACCAGAATGAGATCAATATAGCTTGGGATCTCTACAATTACAATGCTATTAATCACTTCCGAAAAATCCTGAAGAAAGAAAATAGCAATCGACATTGGACAGATTTTTTATTATCCTGAAGGAGAGAGAAAAGCAATCAATATTGGTCAGATTCTTTATCAAAATAAACATAATAGATGGAAATGCAAGACTAAGATTCTTTAATGGAAAATAAACATAATAGATGAAAATGCAAGACTATGTATGTATATATTATTGTTATTACATATAAATAAACGTAGTAAGAAATTACATAATCTTTAACGGAAAATAAACATAATAGATGAAAATGCAAGACTATGTATAAATCCTGAAGAAGAGAGAAAAGCAATCGGGACAGATTCTTTAACGGAAAATAAACATAATAGATTGAAATGCAAGACTAAGATTCTTTAATGGAAAATAAACATAATAGATGAAAATGCAAGACTATGTATGTATATATTATTGTTATTACATATAAATAAACGTAGTAAGAAATTACATAATCTTTAACGGAAAATAAACATAATAGATGAAAATGCAAGACTATGTATAAATCCTGAAGAAGAGAGAAAAGCAATCGACATTGGACAGATTCTTTAATGGAAAATAAACATAATAGATTAAAATGCAAGACTATGTACAGGAATACCTTGATTATAGTTATTGTTGCCACAAAAAATACTGCAATAATCGAATCCGTGATAATCAGGATAAATAATGAATGTAAAATTTGTGATCATTGCCAAGGATTTTTCATATCTATTGATTAAAGTTTATATATGAGGTAAAAAAGAAATATTTTCTTATCCTGTCTTTCCATCGCCGGCTCAGCGTAAGTTTATAATAACTTGGAGAAAAATACTTGCTTTAAACCAAATAGAAGTCAAAACAGCACTACTAGTGCTGTTTTGACTTCTATTTGATTTAAAGTTTGGTTTAAATTTTTATTTAAACCAAACTTGGTTTAAACAAAACTATTAAACTATTTGGTTTAAATTTTTTTTTATTCTTTGCTAGTAGTGCTGTTTTGACTTCTATTTGTAAAAAAGAAATCTGTTAAACATGCTAATCTTCTAAGCTGATCATTATGTTTCTTCTTAATAGTTGTAGACTTAATATTATCCTTGTTTCTTCATTATAGGATGTAAATAAGAAGAGAAATAAATATCCATATGCAATATCTGCTCTAGAGATCCTGGTATCCTGAATCAGCTTCCTTGTAACATCTACTCAGCACCTTTACAATATTAAGAAAATGATAATTTTGGCACCCTCCTTCCTAAGGTGCCCCGATAACATGCATCGTTTGCTTACTGGGTTTAAGCTGGCCTTGTCCACGTGTACTTCAGGCAAAGGCGGACATTTACTGATGAGCAGTGAGTAGGCGCCCTCGAATAAAAACGAAGTGGCTTAAGAGAGCTACCTGGCAAGTAAATGTAATTCTGGTTACATATGTAGTGGGCTACATCTCAAGGCCTCATTAATTCGAATTTGGAGTGCAATAATTGGAATTTTGGTGTAAAATTATAAACCGCGATAAATCGAGAATCATGATAATCGAAACTGCGATAATTGAGGTATTCCTGTATGTATATATTATGGTTATTATATATATAAATAAACGTAGTAAGAAATTATATAATTTTCTATTTATTTTTGTTTTTTGGGTCTCCAGAACGAATTAATCAAATTCCCATAAAAACCCATGGTAAAGCGATGATTAGTTAACGAACAATTTGGATAACGAATATTATCTTAGAACAGATTATGTTCATTAACCAATTACCCACTGTACTTGTAATTCAAGTACAGTAATGCATCTTTGATGTATTGATTTTTAAACAAAAATCTGATTTATTTGAGTGATTTAAAATTTGTTTTCTCCAAAAATAAATTAATTTGAAAAATTAAATTTATTTATTTTTATTAATCCTTTGATCATTACCTATTCCTAGTTTAAATTTAATGCAATTCATATATTATCAATTGGAGATCTATGGTATATTACCACGGGTGGCCAAGCTTCATGTCACTAAGAACCATATTGGAGAATCTCAAATAGTTGAGAACCACAATCAGTTTCTTTCTGGGTCATTGAGAACCACATCAATTTTTTTGGGTAATCTTAACAGTGGTTTCAAAAATTGTTTATTATATATTTTACATGCATTTATTTTGTATAGATGCATACTACCTTTTACAATAAATAAACAAATTATTAAATATATATATATATATATTGAAATTAAGTAAATATTTGCTCCATATTACTATTGACTTTCATAGTACAGAGACACCCATTGGGAGCCACACTGAAGGTAGCAGAGCTGCATGTGGCTCATAAGCTGCAATTTGACCACTTTGAGTATATTATCTGATTTGGATAAAACTTGCACATTATTAAATCATATTAAAGAATAAAGTTAATTGAAAATGATAAAAATCAAATTAATATAACTGATCTACCTAAAAAAAAGATATTCACATATTTTGAGACAATATCTTGCATAAATAATATCTAATTTAAATGATATCTATATATTTTACATTATTGGGATCCTCTAAGATAGTGCTTCTCAAACTTTTTTCATTTATTACATCAACATAAGTTTTAAGTACATACTGTACTTAAAAAATTATTTTATATATGCAAAATTATATATATAAAATAAAATTTCTCTAGTCATTAAATTTTCTCTCTTTTATTTATATAATTAAAATTAATATTTTGAATTTATAGATCTGTGATAAATTAGAAATCACTTACAATCCTTCAGCAATGAAAATTTATTATGAAGGTTTTGAATATACATTGACAGTTTGTAAAAACTTAAATGGAAAACAGATCGTCATCAGAAAATCTATAAATAGTTTTATATTTCACAATTCTAATTTAAAAATTTTGAAAATTAGTATACCAAGTAAGTAGATCAGTTTCTTTATTAAATTTATTCTAAGAATAATCTTTAAAATAAATTTATTTCAGAACTTGCATATCTGAATCGTTCACTTGTTACAATATTATCACAACTAAATATAAAAGATATATCATTACTTAGACTTCAAGAAAGTATGGTGAAAAATTTAATAAAATGCTTTATTGATGAAAAACATGCAAGATATTTATTTAAAATAAACAGAATATTTTACATTGATTATGAGGATCTTTTTGATAGATTTGAACTATTACAAGAACCTTTTTTTAGATCTTTACTTCAAACAATCACTTTGAAACTGTTAGGTAAATATTATTATTGAATGATTAAAACAAAAGTTTAATTTTTAAAATTATTTTTAATTATTATTTTATATTTTGTTTCAACTAGATGGTTTAAAAGAAAATACTGAAATATTAATTCCACCAAAAAATGGAAGAACTATGCTTGCAATTTTAGATGAAACCAAACGGCTCAGTTCTGGACAAGTATTTGTACAGTATACTGAAGATATTTGGAATAATGATGGAAAAACTGTTATATTAACAAGTGAGATATTTTTTTAGTTCAGTAATAATAATTTAGATGATAAAACATAATTTTTTTTATTTTAGAACCTGTATTAATTGCAAGAAGAACATGCATTCATCCCAAAGATGTTCAGAAATTTGAAGCTGTTGATATTCCAGCTTTACATCATATCAAAGATTGTATTGTTTTTCCAGCAAACTTTTATCCTCCCACAATGAAAGGTAAATAATAAAATTAAACTTTGCTGTAATTTTTAATGTGGAAAACTTTTTGAAAAATTTTATTTGGTTGTTAAAAATTATTATTGTATAACTTATAAATACGTGGTGCCTCACAATTCAACATTAATCCATTGCCAAACTAATGTTGAATTGAGAAACTGCCGAATTGCAGGACAATATTTTCCATATAAGACTATGGAAAATGGATTAATTCATTATCAGTCTCCCCACCCCACTCCCTCATACTATATGAGAGATGAGAGAAATACACTATATTATTCACTTTACTATACATATTTTATTATTGCATAACATACTAGATTACAAAATTCACTATTTTATATACAATGCACTCAATTCATTAGCCCTTGGATGTTGGAATAAAGTCTACCTTTCCACTTTTAAATCTGTTAAATCAGCCTCAACTTGCTTTACATTCCTCAGTTTGATCTGAGGTATATCCTGAAGTTTTTTCTGCAATTCTTTGAAAATTAGCCTAACCTTCTCATAGATCATTGGCTGAGTTATTGGATTTCCCTTCATTTATCTTTATCTAATTCAGTGAGAAGCAGCTTTTCCATTTCTATAATTGAGTCAAAAATTAAAAAAGAATATGTTTTAATTTAAATTTATATTGAGAATGTTACATTTGATCAATTGGGAATCAAGCAAATGGAAATGACCAAGTGCAATTTGGACAACTGGAAATCTAGCCATTGGGTTTGGGAAATGGGAATCAAGCAAATAGGATTTGAGAAAATGGGAATCAGACAAGTGATATTCAGACAAATGTTACCTAACTATTTAATGATGAGTAACTGCTTGTTTTGTTTTTTTTTTTTTAATCTTTTTTATTACTTCCCTTCATTTGATTATATCAGATACAGTGGACTCACGTTTTTACAAACCTCCAATTTATAAACTACACATTTTTATGAACTATTTAGTTGATCCCAAAAAGTCCCTAATGTTAATTAATATCATTTCCACTTATAAGCTTTTGATTTTATGAACTTTTTTGGAGATTGGTACGAGTTTGTGAAATCAAGAGTCCATTGTATATTTTTGTATCAAATTTATTATTGTAGACCACTGACTTTATATTAAGACAGACGAAATTATATTAACTGCCATATAGTAATGATAGATATATCTGAAAGATTTTTGAAAAATATTATAATAGATGAATTTAATTATTATATTTTTTAAAAATATAATAATTAAATTCATC
>AYEL01081707.1:0-28061 GCA_000484575.1 Olivierus martensii | reverse complement strand
ATTATTATATATTATATGTTATATAATTTATATATTTATATATGTTATATATTATATATATTCCTATTTATTTAGAGTTATATAATATATGTATATAGTATAAGTACAGCTGATGAGGCTTGAATAGACCGAAAACATTTCTGTAACTATATAATAACTATAATAAAGCCTATTTCACTAGTCTTAGAAAACTGCTTAAACTCTAATATACAAATTCACAAACTGAAAAAACAACTGATGATGGCTGTTTAGGTCAAAAACGTTGGTGAATAAAAGAGTTTCTTGTTCCCCAACTGCGAAGAGTGCTGTTTTTTCAGTTTGTGAATTTGTATAATAAAGCCTTCTCTATCCTACCTAAGTGTAGAAAAAAGAAAAAATATATCAATTAAAGGTAGTGTAATTTTTGGATATTAAAAACTGAAGTTATTTCCAATATAGATACAAAGTGTTTTCCAAACTGTATGGTGCTAGTCTATTGCAAGGGGTGCATAAGAATTAACAAAAACATCATTTTTGAGAAAACAAACAAAAAATAAATTCAAATTGATGTGGAAATTTGGCTTATTTACCAGCGAGAATGGGATTGTCTGTCACATCAACATGTGACATGAAGACAATCCCATTCTCACTGGTGAATAAGCCAAAATTCACACGAATGCACTCTGCTACTTAGGCCTGCAAAATTTCTAGCTTTGGCCACTTTTTCGTAGACAATTCTTTAATTGGCCATTGACTATCGAGCGCATTGCAAATTAGCTGTCCAAAGCCCAAAATAGTCCTAAATTTTCATATATTTCAGGCTTTAGCCAAATGACTTGTCCAAATCTAGAAGTGGCCAGCCATTTCGTGAATTGGTTAGACGTCGGTCATTGGTTGTAACATATATATGTTAATGGCTTTCAATGGGTTAAAGCTCCCCTTTCCTACAATCATCATTATTATGGCTATGGACATCCTGAATGTATGTTTATGTAATAAATTATATATCTTAATTAGCTATACTAGTCAGTACTGCTGCATATTGGTGAGAAATATTTGTTCAATAGTCTATTCTTCTTCCTGTATGAGTATTCTTTCTCACAATTTGTTTTAATGAAATGAATAGTTTCTCAATGAAATATTTGTCTTTCAACAGGAGTTTCATTCTCCATGATTTTTTTAAGGTGAATATCGATTTTAACCAGAGATAGATACCCAGATATAGATTTTAACCTTCTCAGAGTTTCATTCACTTATGATTGCTTTTCAAATGAATAATTTTTACTTAAGATTCATTATTCAGAATAAGCTTTATTTTGTTATACTGTATTGTTATATTATAAATATTTCCAAGAATATTTTTCAGCTAATATTTCCTGATTTCGAATATTTTGTACCATGTTTACCAAAGATATTTTACATCAGGTATTAGGCTTTTTTTGAAATTAACTTCATTTTTAGGTCTTCCACGATTCTGAGTTGATTTATTTACTATATGAAAACATTCTAAACATTATGCACCAATATATTTTATTGTATTTTGATATACAGTATATCAAAATACTTAATAAACTATATAATGAAAAGTTTTGATAAATGTAACTGCCAACTATCATGTATACAAAATTGAAAAGTACAATACAAAAGGACTATTATATTGCTTTTTAAAATTATAAATCTGTATATTATATAATGAGTACAGTTTATTCAAATGTAAATCTAATAAGATTAATAGAAAACTGGTATATGTTTTAAAATAGTTTGCAAAATCCAATGATTATAGCTTCCTCTTCTAGAGTTAAAAGTTGATTTTGGATGCTTTGGATCTAATTAGATTTAAATTATTAAAAAATTTTTTTATAAATTTGTATATTTCTAAATTATTTTGAATAATCAATAATTATTAAAAAATTTTTTTATAAATTTGTATATTTCTAAATTATTTTGAATAATCAATGTTCTACTGTATTAAATTAAATAGATTCAAGTTTTTAAAACTATTATTATAATTTATTGATATTTTTATATATAATTATTTGATAATGTCTAAATTTTTTTCTTCTGCACCTTGCTTGAAATTCTTTTACTTACTCTTTCTATTGCATTTCTTGCATCTTTTGAATTGTTTGATTTCTTAGTCTTTTGCATTGTTTTATAGCATGAATGATATTTTAAATAAGTTTGTTTAATGAAATGAAGCTAATTGCTCAAAATTTTATAAATTGTAGATTTATAAAATTAGAAAGTTAAATGAAAAAGCAAAAAAATTAGATAATAAAATTTTAATGAAAATAAAGGAATTTTAAATTTCAGAATAAAAATTATATTTCATAAAAAGTAAAAACAAGTATAATTTTTCATAAATATAAAATTTTTTGATTAATACTTTGCTTTTGCATGTATTAATTATAGCTCATTTATCTTAAGCTTAATTTTGCTGATATCAATCATGTGAATGGTTAAAATGATGCTTTCCTGAAATTTGGAAATAAAAAGCAAATTAACTAATTCAGACATTTCTATAGGACACAAAAGCTTACATTACTAAAATTTGTCAGCTTCTTGTTCTTTCACTTGAAAGTTCTGTCCATACTATAGGGGAGAATCTGAAACTAATAGTTAACAGAATTATAGAGAAATAACAAAGGCATTTTTCTTTCTTTCATGTCTAAAGCAAATCACATCCTGCATTCACTATTCATTTCATTCATCACATTTTAATCCTTTCTTGCTTGATGGGTCACAAACTTTCATGCACATCATCATTTCTAACTTCTTTTTCAGTTTTAACATACTAATCTAAATAAATATTCAAATACTATATATTATTATTTATAGAAGAATAAAATTTAAGTAAGAAACATTTTAATTATATTTTTAAAATGTATATTTCTTATAAAATTTTGGGGTGTTAAACTATTATCATCACAACTTTTTAAAATTATTTTTGAATTAAAATTTGTTAAATATTTAAAGTAAAATATTTAGGTTTATTTTGCCATTTTTATGGCTCCTAACATTGGGCAGAAAGGATTAAGTTGTGTAACAGTCAAGTAATGGAATTCTGGGAAACCTTTTAGGGAATGGCTCTTTCCTCCCCAAACTTGGTGACAGCTACTGGTCAGGTGATTGCTACAGGAGGCAAGACATGTATGCCAGGACCGATGATTACTGCAGCCAAGTCTACTGCAGTATTACAGGGACAGACTGGTTTTGTTCCTTCTACTACCTCTAGCCAGACAGTTGTTATTGGACAGTTTGGAATGTTGTCAAATCAAGCATCCATTGTTCCTTCTCATAACAAGACAATTTCTGACAGTCAAAAAGGGAAACCTTTTGTAAGTAATAATTTATTAATGGTACAATGGAAAGTCTCTCTGAACTCTTCAATGCTGCTTAACTTTGATGCAGAACCATTCAAACAAGTTCATTTTAGCCTCAGTATATGTAACTGAATATTGTTAAAGTTTAAATATATTAATTTAAATACAAATTAATTTCCATAAATTTTTTTAATTATCTAAAACTTATTAATGTCATTTAGGGAAGATGTAATGATTCTGTTATCAAAAATCAATATATTATTACATACATTTTTCTTTTTATTATTATTTAATTCATTTCTATTTTAATTTGAATATTAAATTATAAATTAAAATATTATTATCTTTTTATTTATAAGTTAAAATCATGTTTTAATCTATTAATAATCATTTTTAAGGATTTTATACAGTTTTAATTTTATTGATTTGAAAAAAGAAAATATTAAAATTTGATGAAATCGAAGAGTAATTATTATTGAATATAATTTTCAATATACATTTTTCATTTATCTTCATCAGTTCTGAAAAAAATTTAAAGTTAAATTTAATTATTACAATGAAGAAATTTTTCTAAATATAATTGATTCAGATATCCTTGACAAATCAAGATACTGTATAAAATCAAGATATGGTTTTATAAACTTTTTAACAAAAACATCAGTTGTATGTGATAATTTAAAATATTTTATTCATCCTTATTATTCTAAAATCACAAAGTTAACCTAATTATAAGATTGCCTCTATTTTTCAGGAAAAATTTTAATAAACTTTATTAAATCAGTGATAACAGGAAAATACGTAAACCAACTCAGCCAAACTTCCCCTGACGGACAAAGTGTATATTTATCTTTGTCTGCCAGGGGAAGTTTGGTTGAGTTGGTTTATATAATTTGAAATAGTTAATCCTGTGATTAGTGTTGATTAGAGTGTGATGATAGGAAATATATAAAAAAAATTTTTAATTCTAATCACTTCAGAATATTGTATTCGTGAATTTTTAGTGTGTTCAAAAATATTCAAAAATTTTTATGCAGTTTTTACTGAAATGTGAATCTGCTAGTAAGATTTAGAAGAAAATTTTCAACTATTTCAATTATTCATAGAAACATTAAATCAGTATCAAAAAATGCAAAGAAAATTGTTTCTTATTTCAGTTGTAAAGTTGCTAATATGCATCAATTATAAGTTGCATCAATCTCATGTTCTGGATAAACATTTTTCAGTAGTTTTTATGTTGTTAAAAGAATTTATTTAAAATATTAGTAAAATCATTTTTATTAATATGAGTTATATTGTATTTTAAAATTTCATTTTATAATACCTTAAAATTTAAAATGAACAGAGAAAATGAATTTTTCATAAATTTATATATAAAAATATATAAGTTATTAATGGCTGAAATAAAAAGTAAACACAGCACTTACAGCAGTTCTGGAAACACAAAATATTTATTTTCTGTAATATTTTTTTGCTAATTATATAGCCATCATCAGCAGCAAGATATAGCATAGAATAAAATTAATAATCTTAATTAAGAAGTACCTAAGTTTAAAAATTCAAATTACAATCCGATCTTGTTGCTATAACATACAGGCTTGCAGATAAATTTGAAGTTCAAAATCACAAATGAAAATTTATATTAAAATATAATATATAAATTAAACATTAGTTATTTTTAGAGGATAATAAACCATTTAATTTAAAATTATTTTCAAAAAAAAAAAAATTATATGTAACACAAGATTTTCTGAACTGAATATACCCACAGCTTTGGTAAATAATCTGATTGAATATCATTTACATTTTATGTTGGTTTCTTTTTAATACAGTGGATTTTCATTTAATGTTGGGGTTAGGTTCCTGAAAACCACAATGCTAAATGAAACCAGAAAATCCATAGGTCTAATGTTATAAGTTAGAATTACATTCCTAGAGTGCTTTCTTTTTGATACTAGAATTGATAGTATTTAGTAACTTTCTTCATCTAATCATAACTATATTAATCAATAATAGAATGAAATAAATGAAAAGCATTATTTAAGTGTAAATTATTATTGGAAAATATTACATAGCAGTTATATTTTAGAATTTACTGGAAAGAAAATTATTTTATAATAAAAGACACTTTAGAATTCATAGATATGTCCGTGCTTACAACATCATAATGTTATTTCTCTGTAATTCAATAATAACTGTGCCATTCTTATCACATATCATATCCTGATTATACCCAACAAAGCCAGCTGGACTATAGAGAAAAGGGGATAGACAACCCAGACTTGGATCCACAAATAATTTTTCCAAGTGAGATTCGATCTTGGACCTCAGGTTAAAAAACTGTTTTCTTGTTGTGAATCTAACCAATTGGTTTATTGAAATATAATTTAATACCATATTTTCAGACAATATTGTGTAGCCTACTTAAATTAGCACTCATATAAAATGTAGTTGCCTGGTTTTCTACAACTACAGTAAGACCCCGCTTAATGATGTTTCAATATAATGCTGTTTTTTTCGAATTCTGTATTTTTATTTTTTTATTTTTTGATTTACTTTGGCATGATTTTTAAAACACAGACATTAAAAATTCATTATACTCATACATATAAATCTGAAATTATGCAAATTTCTTTCTTTGATACTCCTAATATCATCTGGCAGTGCATTTGATATCAGTGAAGTGCAATATATATGAAAATCAACTGCGATCACAGTTCATATTTATAACTGATCATCAACATTATTTTACAAAAGGAACTTGCAACAGATTTTCTCAAAACAAGTTTAGGCACAATTACAGAAATTATGGATCACTTTATATAAAATTATCCAAATTTTGATAGAAGTTCAAAGGCAAGACGAAATGTTGCAGATGCAATCTTGCTATTGACAATTGCTTGCTGAATGAAAGAGGAAAAGCAAACGACATTAGATGACTTCTTAACGAAAAAAAAATTGTCAACTGAGGAGGAACCTTCCTCATCACAAACATGAATTATTTATTCAAATATTTTTGATTTTTATGAATGATTTATGAATAAAAATCGATATTAACCATAAAAATGTCTATAATTAATGTAATACAATAGTAATATGTTACAAAATAAAATAAAATGGTACTTATATTTTTATTCACTGTCCTGTTTCACTTATTCCCATTATTTATATGTTAAGGTCATCTCGTTTAACGCTGTTTCATTTAGTGCTTGGCTTTCTTGGAATGTATCCCTCTGCGTTAAATGGGGTCTTATTGTACATTATAGATTTCCAACAGGTTTTCTGTCTCATATGCAGAAAACATAAGAAAATAGGACTTTAATCTGTTCCAGTGCCTTAAAATATTTAATTTTTAATTAATTTAGTTTTTGCTTGTGATGTAATAGTGAAAAGTCATTAAATGAGGATCTACTGTATTTTAAGCAATTCTTTCATTAAATGTTCTCTCATTAAACATTTCTTCATTAAGCCAAGCACATAAAACTACCACTTTTAAACAAATGCCTTATACAAAAGCGAGTTCAAAAATAATTAGAAAAGTAGTAAATAAATGTAAACAAAGCTGACTTATAAATGGTTCCTGACTATCTTTAGTAAATTAATGAAAGATAAAGACCATTATGAAAAGGAACAATGAACATGTATATAATGTGAATTACAAAAATGATCTAAAACAAAAAGAATACTTTGGAATCATAAAAAAGAAATTTAGGGAATAGATTAGTCAAATATATAAATGACATGGTTTAGGAAGAATAGAAACAGTGCTAGCCAAATGCTTTTGTGTGTATAATTTGGATGTTAACTGGGAAGGAGCAAAAGTATGTAGGGCATTTGAAAATTTTGTGTCCTGACAAAGAAATAAATATTTAATAGATTAAAAATGACTCATTTTTCTACATTATCTCCTCAAAGCACACAATGCATTTATTCCATCAATTTTCCAACTTTATGTCCTCTTTGTAAACCAGTTTGTCAGTCTGCAAAATAAGTGCCTACATTTTCTATGACTTCATTTTATGAAAATTTTTATCCTACCAAGTATTTTTTAAATTTGGAAATATGGTAGTCAGAGGGGCCAAATCTGGAGAATTCAGTGTATTGGAAATCAATTCAAATCTGGTCTTTTTCAGTAATTTGTTTTTTTCATTCAGTATCATAAAAAAGAAATTTAGGGAATAGATTAGTCAAATATATAAATGACATGGTTTAGGAAGAATAGAAACAATGCTAGCCAAATGCTTTTGTGATGATCATTATGATCAACTTATGATCATTTAACATGCAATATTCTGATTTTATGATGATTTGTATTTCTGACTTATGATATTCCGAATTTGGCTATTTTCAGCATATCAGCTAAAAATGCTTTTTTGTTTTATTAAAAATGTAATAAAGCAATCACTTACCATCATATGGAGCTGAGTTCATTTCCATATTATTTTATAATCTTGAGGACCTGGGATCATATTTAGATGATTTTACCATCTTAAAGGATTCAGTATTCTAACATCTATTATTACTACTAAAATTATTATTATTATGGATCATTTTCAACTTACAATGTAACAATGACCCCATCATAAATTGGAGACAATCTGTATAATATTCCATAGTTATAATCTTACCCTTTGAAAGATTGTCAATCATGGTGGCACCTTTTGAGTCCCAAAAACTGACATGATGTTTCCACCTGAAGTGACCAATTTTTCCTTTATCAGAAGTGAAGAATCTCTGTGCTGCTATTTTTGAATCATTCTTTCATCTCTGACCTGTCATGATAAACTGTTGTCTTATCTATAGTGATATATCTCTGCATAAAATTGCTTGGGTTTGTTGAAAACCAGCCAAAATACTGCTGGATAATTTGATATTGAACTTGTTTTTGTTCTGGTGTGAGCAAATATGGCACCTATCTTGCACAAACTCTACTTAGCCTTATTTTTTTTACTTAAAATGTGATGTACATGATGAAAACCCATTCAATTGAGATGCCTACAGCCTCAGCTATCTCATACACCATTCATATCCACTGTATGGATCATTCTCCATGCTCTGTTTTGTTTGAAAAGTGCTGCCCATTTTTTTTTTTTTAACCATGGTGTATGAAAGTACAGATTCATCTAAAGTACTATATCTTCATGGATTGCTTGAGACTTTAAACCTTTCTTAAACAGGTATTTGATAACAGCTTGGTGCTCAGTGTTCTCCATTTTTATGCAAATCACTTGGTACATTTTGCTTTGACCCACTGTAACTTGATAACTATTTGGATTGAACTGAAATTTTAGGTTGTTATATTCAGAGCCGGATTTACCAATAGGCCGACTAGGCCGTGTCCTAGGGCCTGCACCCGCCGTTTGACCCACGTGTTGTAAGAGGCGACTAAAGGGTCCCCAATCTTAAGGTGTGAGCTACCGTGCTGAGAAGATGAATGGCGGAGGGAAAGAAGTCTTGAACAGTGCTTGTCCAGAGCTTGGTCGACTCTTGGCGGATGGGGGAAACTTCCGGGACCTTATGTGGGTACAGGCGGGCCATGCCCACATCGACATTTTACACCTGCCAGTACAAAACCTCGCATGGAGAAAAACTTAATCAAAACTATTAAAAACCCAAAAAAGTCATTGGGCCCTCTATCTAAGAGAGCCCGCACCGATGCCAAAGTAGCGAGTGTTAGCACTGCACCATCTAGTGACAAACCTCCTACTTGTTTCATCATTGCTCATTCTGAGTCTGACGTGCTACTGGGGAAACTATCCCCATTCTTTATAGAAAAAGCCATTCATGGCATTTCATCTGATGTCCAACATATCAAGAAGCTCCGTTCAGGAGATCTTCTCTTAGAAGTGCACCACAATAAGGCTGGTGTCTTTTTACAATCTAAAACTTTAACGGACAAACCAGTGTCTTTTTATCTGCACAAAACCCTCAATACATCAAGAGGGGTAATCAGCGAGCCAGATCTGATGGACGTTACTGACGAGGAATTATTACAGGGATTTGCTTCTGCTGGTGTTACTACTGTACGTCACATTACAATCTGTCACGATGGCAAGCAAATCCCTACACGAAACATCATTTTGACATTCAGTACTCCTCAGCTGCCAGATTCCATAAATGCAGGGTATTTACATTGTAAGATCAGACCGTACATCCCTAATCCTTTGAGATGTTTTAACTGTCAACGTTACGGTCATGGAGCAAAAACTTGTGGTAAAGCCACCTGTCCCAAATATGGCAAGGACAACCACGGTGATGCAAACTGCACTGGTGGACTATGTTGCGTTAACTGCGGTGGAAAACATCCGGCATACTCTCGATCCTGCCCCACTTGGAAGGTCGAGAAAGACATTCAATCGATTCGAGTTACTTAGAAAATCTCGTATGCCGAGGCTCGTAAGCAAGTCGCCCCATTTCATCTGGCAAAGACGTTTGCAGCTGCAGTGAAGACCAAAAACATCACCTCCATCGGTGTTCAAACTGAAATCTCCTGCCTACCTGCCGAATCATTTGCAGAATGGATGAAAATGATCTGTAATATTTCATAGACAATGAAAACATCATCTACAACTATCGTTCTGTTAGTAGCAACTAGTCCTGAACAGTCTGCACCACAAAATAATACTTTCAAGCAACAACATAAGAAATGACTTGAAATCGAGAAGCCAATAAGAAGAGACACCAGCCAGGAGCGATCAGAGGTTTCTGCCGACAGCTCCGAAGAGACTGATGTGGGGAATACCACCGCACAACCAAAAAACAAATTACCAAAAAATAAAAAAGGGAGGACTCCGATTCTCCCCCCTAAATAAATTCCATTGATGGATAAAACAATTATTCAATGGAATTGTCGTGGTCTCTACCATAATCTTGCTGACGTTAGGTCTCTAATCTCTTCATTAAATCCTGCTTGTATTGCTCCCCAGGAAACACATCTTAAACCTGGAGACGCATTTTTACTGAAGAATAGCATCCTCCGTAAAGACAATACCAGCCACGATTGTGGCAGTGGTGGGGTTGCAATTCTCGTAGCCCACCATATTCCATCTTTATCCCAGCCACGATTGTGGCAGTGGTAGGGTTGCAATTCTCGTAGCTCACCATATTCCATCTTTGGTAGTTAGCTTAAACTCAGACCTTCAGGTGATTGCTGTGTGTCTTTCAGTTGGATTTTGCTTCACGTTATGTTCAGTGTATTTACCTCCTGACGAAAGGGTAGATGAAACAGACCTAAAGTTATTAATTGACCAGCTGCCCACTCCGTATCTTCTGTTGGGCGATTTCAACAGACACCACCATATATGGGGATGTGACAATATTAATTGTCGTGGTAGGACCATTGAAAAAGTGTTATCTGATTACCATCTCGCCCTTTTCAATACTGGAGTTCACACGTATTTTCACGCACCTAGCCAGACATTCACTGCCATCGATCTCTTGATTTGCTCACCCAATCTCCTCCCAAAGTGGAGTTGGCACATCAGCGACGACCTCTACGGGAGTGACCACTTTCCTATCGTCTTAACACCTTTGGGACCAGGGAGTTGTTATCTATCCCGCCCAACTAGATGGAAGATTGAATCTGCAGACTGGAAGCTATTTTCCAGCCTTGCTTCTATAACTGCAAACATGGTTGAGATTTCAGATATCGATGATGCAGTTGAAACTGTCACAGAGCGCATCATAGAGGCAGCTGAAGGATCTATCTGTAAAATTTCAGCAAGATTTCGCAAACATCACAGACCTTGGTGGAACCACGACTGTGAGGTGGCCCACAAAAAACAAAAGAAGGCGTGGGATATATTCTGCTTTGCAATTTTGTAGCCTATTCATTATCTACAGGGGGCAAAATGTGCTGGGGACGAAATGTCCTGGGGGCGATTTTCCAGACCCCGATTTCAACGGACACCACCATATTTGGGGATGTGATGATATTAATTGTCGTGGTAGGACTATTGAACGAGTGCTATCTGATTACCATCTTGCCATTTTCAATACTGGAGCTCACATGTATTTTCATGCACCTAGTCGGATGTTCACTGATCATCGATCTCTTGATTTGATCACCCGATTTCCTCCCAAAGTGGAGTTGGCACACCGGCGACGACCTCTACGGGAGTGATCACTTTCCTATCTTCTTAACACCTTTGGGACCAGGGAGTTGTCATCTATCCTGCCTCTGCAAACTGGAAGCTATTTACCAGCCTTGCTTCTATAACTGCAAACATGGTTGAGATTCCAGATATCGATGATGCAGTTGAAACTGTCACAGAGAGCATCATAGAGGCAGCTGAAGAATCTATTCGTAAAACTTTAGCAAGATTCCACAAACAGCATAGACCTTGGTGGAACCACGACTATGAGGTGGCCCATAAAAACAAAAGAAGGCATGGGGTATTTTTTACCAATACCTCACTCAAAGAAATCTCATTACCTTTAAACATGCAAAAGCCAACTTTCGAAAAATCCAACATCAGAGCCAAAGGGATTCTTGGAGGAGGTATGTTTCTACTATCACGTCCTCTACTAGTTGCAAGGTGGTATGGAACAAAATCCGTAAGATCAATAAGACAGCTTCATTCCAACCAATTTCCATGCTCGAACATAATGGTGTAATTGTCAGCGACTATCAGAATATTGCTAATCTGCTTGCCTCCACATTTTCTTCTGTTTCTAGCAGTAGCAATTACCCTGATTCTTTTCTATCTATAAAGTCGTGTGTCGAAAATGCTCCCTTGAACTTCAGGCCCTCTACACCTAAACAGTATAACACCCCTTTTATAATGGTCGAGTTTCACATCTTTTTGCATCGTTCTGGCAATACTGCTGTAGATACGGACTCCATCTACTGCAGCATGTTGAAATATCTTTCACCAGGTTCTCTTTCTAACATCTTGTTCCTCTTCAATCGAATCTGGGCAGAACATATGTTCCCATCATCCTGGACTAGATTTATTATCATCCCTTTCCCCAAACCAGGAAAAGATCCCAAGAACCCTTCTCATTATAGACCAGTTTCTTTGAGTAGTTGCCTTTGCAAAGTCCTAGAACGTATGGTGAACTACCCCTTAGTTTATTACGTAGAAAAATTTGGCCACCTTTCACCATACCAGAGTGGATTTTGTTCTTCCCGGAGCAAAACAGACAATTTGATACGCCTTGAGACATCTACTTGAGAAGCCTTTGTGAGACGCAAACAACTCCCATCCCTTGTCAGTCCCTTACATGGATTTAAAGCCTGTTATTAGCAGAAGCTGTTGCTCTTATGGCAGAATATGTGGATAAGCAAACCAATAACAAGCTTCATAAGATTAAACTGCTGATCGAGCAATAGGATTAAAGCCACTGCAGGAACAGGAGAGAGGAAGTTGTCCTTGCCAGGAGCTATTGTTATCCCTTTCCCCAAGCCAGGAAAAGATCCCAAGAACCCCTTCCATTATAGCCAATTGTTTTGACTAGTTGCCTTTGCAAAATCCTACAATGTATGGTGAACTACTGCTTAATATATTATTTAGAAAAATTTGACCACTTTTCACTGTACCAGAGCAGATTTTGTTCTTTTAATCCAATGGCCATATGGGATCCACTTTTATCTGCGATAACGAAGTTATGTCTGAGCAGTTATCCCCGACTTTATTGGGATCTTTTTTTTTTTTTTTTGACATTGAGAAGGCTTATGATCGGGCCCGGCGTTTCGCCATTCTCCGCGACCTTCACCAATGTGGTGTGTGTGGGAATCTACCGATATTCATCAGGAACTTTTTACATTGTCGTTCCTTTCAGGTCTAAATCGGTTCAATTTTATCTACTCTCCATTTACAGGAGGAAGGTGTACCTCAAGGTTCTATTTTAAATGTCACATTGTTTGTTTTAAAAATTAATGGTATCATAGCCTGCTTACTCTGGTGTCCATCTTTTTCAATATAGAGAAGGCTTATGATCGAGCCTGGCAATTCGGCATTCTTCGCGACCTTCATCATTGTGGTTTGTGTGGGAATCTACCGATATTCATCAGGAACTTTTTACATTGTCGTTCTTTCCAAGTCCAAATAGGTTCAGTTTTATCTTCTCCCCATATACAGGAGGAGGGTGTACCTCAAGGCTCTATATTAAGTGTCACATTGTTTTAAAAATTAATGGTATCATAGCCTGTTTACCCTCGGCTGTGAAGGGCTCCTTATATGTTGATGACTTCCAAATCTCCTGCCAGTCCACAAGCATGAGGCTTATCAAGAGACAGCTACAGACTGCTTTAAACCGGATCAGTAAATGTGCTTGTGAGAATGGATTTTCATTTTCGCCACACAAAACATCCTGTGTTCACTTCTGTCGGCGACGTGGCCTCCATCCAGATCCGGAGGTCTTTCTGAGTGGCATTTCCTATTCCCATTGTAAATGAAGCCAAATTTCTAGGTATAATCTTTGACTGAAAGCTCATTTTCCGTCCCCATATCCTCCATCTGAAAGGAAAGTGTACTAGAGCATTGAACATCCTGAAAACCATCTCTTCTCTGCCCTGGGGCACAGATCGTGTTCAGTGCTGCGAATCTATCGGTTGCTGATCCAATCTAAGCTGTACTATGGATCTGTCATTTACGGTTCAGCGAGAGAGTCCACTCTGTGGATGTTAGACCCCATTCACCATAGGCACTTCATTTGTGCACTTGGGCATTCTGCAATCTCCTGCCAGTCCACAAGCATGAGGCTTATCGAGAGACAGTTACAGACTGCTTTAAACTGGATCAGTAAATGGGCTTGTGAGAATGGGTTTTATTTTCGCCACACAAAACATCCTGTGTTCACTTCTGTCGGTGTCGTGGGCTCCATCCAGACCCGGAGGTCTTCCTGAATGGTATTCCCATTCCCATTGTAAATGAAGCCAAATTTCTGGGTATTATCTTCGACCGAAAACTCACTTTCCATCCCCATTTCCTCATCTGAAAGGAAAGTGTACTAGAGCATTGAACATCTTGAAAACCATTTCTTCTCTGTCCTGGAGCGCAGATCAATGTTCAATGTTGCGAATCTACCGGTCGCTGATTCTAATTATTTAACAAGTGCAATATCATTATAACAAGTCTACTTCCATATAATGGTTACAGTAGCATAGTTTGTCCCCAATTGAAGTTCAAGGATAAGTTCGGCCAAGCTTGTTTCGAATGGGTTTCTGATAACGATCTACATTATTTTGGATTAGTTAATTATAGAAAAAAAACAATATTGCATTATAAAAAGAGCAAAATTTATTTTTATCGAATTAATTTTGTTATGCATCATATATATTAATTCATCTATAAATCAATGGCAGACAGATTATATAATGAAGCGTATCGATTACATAAGGCATAGATTAATGTTTAATTTTTACGAAAATCATAATATTGAACACATTAAAGAACTACTAACTGAATATACTTTTTGTGAAGTGCCAGACTTCATAAAAAACGTAAAATTTGCAATAAATTGCTCTAAGTTCTTAACTTTTTACCATTTAATTACATTATAATTTACTTTTTGCCTCGCACACTTGTATTTATTCATTTTAACCTGTTTTAAAGACATCAATAAAAATTCCAGATATCAAGAGTTGATTATATTTGCAATTTTGTAGCCTATTCATTATCTACAGGGGGCAAAATGTGCTGGGGACGAAATGTCCTGGGGGCGATTTTCCAGACCCCGATTTCAACGGACACCACCATATTTGGGGATGTGATGATATTAATTGTCGTGGTAGGACTATTGAACGAGTGCTATCTGATTACCATCTTGCCATTTTCAATACTGGAGCTCACATGTATTTTCATGCACCTAGTCGGATGTTCACTGATCATCGATCTCTTGATTTGATCACCCGATTTCCTCCCAAAGTGGAGTTGGCACACCGGCGACGACCTCTACGGGAGTGATCACTTTCCTATCTTCTTAACACCTTTGGGACCAGGGAGTTGTCATCTATCCTGCCCAACAAGATGGAAGATTGAATCTGCAGACTGGAAGCTATTTATCAGCCTTGCTTCAATAACTGCAGACATGGTTGAGATTCCAGATATCGATGATGCAGTTGAAACTGTCACAGAGAGCATCATAGAGGCAGCTGAAGAATCTATTCGTAAAACTTTAGCAAGATTCCACAAACAGCATAGACCTTGGTGGAACCACGACTATGAGGTGGCCCATAAAAACAAAAGAAGGCATGGGGTATTTTTTACCAATACCTCACTCAAAGAAATCTCATTACCTTTAAACATGCAAAAGCCAACTTTCGAAAAATCCAACATCAGAGCCAAAGGGATTCTTGGAGGAGGTATGTTTCTACTATCACGTCCTCTACTAGTTGCAAGGTGGTATGGAACAAAATCCGTAAGATCAATAAGACAGCTTCATTCCAACCAATTTCCATGCTCGAACATAATGGTGTAATTGTCAGCGACTATCAGAATATTGCTAATCTGCTTGCCTCCACATTTTCTTCTGTTTCTAGCAGTAGCAATTACCCTGATTCTTTTCTATCTATAAAGTCGTGTGTCGAAAATGCTCCCTTGAACTTCAGGCCCTCTACACCTAAACAGTATAACACCCCTTTTATAATGGTCGAGTTTCACATCTTTTTGCATCGTTCTGGCAATACTGCTGTAGATACGGACTCCATCTACTGCAGCATGTTGAAATATCTTTCACCAGGTTCTCTTTCTAACATCTTGTTCCTCTTCAATCGAATCTGGGCAGAACATATGTTCCCATCATCCTGGACTAGATTTATTATCATTCCTTTCCCCAAACCAGGAAAAGATCCCAAGAACCCTTCTCATTATAGACCAGTTTCTTTGAGTAGTTGCCTTTGCAAAGTCCTAGAACGTATGGTGAACTACCCCTTAGTTTATTACGTAGAAAAATTTGGCCACCTTTCACCATACCAGAGTGGATTTTGTTCTTCCCGGAGCAAAACAGACAATTTGATACGCCTTGAGACATCTACTTGAGAAGCCTTCGTGAGACGCAAACAACTCCCATCCCTTGTCAGTCCCTTACATGGATTTAAAGCCTGTTATTAGCAGAAGCTGTTGCTCTTATGGCAGAATATGTGGATAAGCAAACCAATAACAAGCTTCATAAGATTAAACTGCTGATCGAGCAATAGGATTAAAGCCACTGCAGGAACAGGAGAGAGGAAGTTGTCCTTGCCAGACTCTGCATTGGACATAGCCAGCTCACTCATAGGCATCTTTTAATCCAATGGCCATATGGGATCCACTTTTATCTGCGATAACGAAGTTATGTCTGAGCAGTTATCCCCGACTTTATTGGGATCTTTTTTTTTTTTTTTTGACATTGAGAAGGCTTATGATCGGGCCCGGCGTTTCGCCATTCTCCGCGACCTTCACCAATGTGGTGTGTGTGGGAATCTACCGATATTCATCAGGAACTTTTTACATTGTCGTTCCTTTCAGGTCTAAATCGGTTCAATTTTATCTACTCTCCATTTACAGGAGGAAGGTGTACCTCAAGGTTCTATTTTAAATGTCACATTGTTTGTTTTAAAAATTAATGGTATCATAGCCTGCTTACTCTCGGCTGTGAAAGGCTCCTTATATGTTGATGACTTCCAAATCTCCTGCCAGTCCACAAGCATGAGGCTTATCAAGAGACAGCTACAGACTGCTTTAAACCAGATCAGTAAATGTGCTTGTGAGAATGGGTTTTCATTTTCGCCACACAAAACATCCTGTGTTCACTTCTGTCGGCGACGTGGCCTCCATCCAGATCCGGAGGTCTTTCTGAGTGGCATTTCCTATTCCCATTGTAAATGAAGCCAAATTTCTAGGTATAATCTTTGACTGAAAGCTCATTTTCCGTCCCCATATCCTCCATCTGAAAGGAAAGTGTACTAGAGCATTGAACATCCTGAAAACCATCTCTTCTCTGCCCTGGGGCACAGATCGTGTTCAGTGCTGCGAATCTATCGGTTGCTGATCCAATCTAAGCTGTACTATGGATCTGTCATTTACGGTTCAGCGAGAGAGTCCACTCTGTGGATGTTAGACCCCATTCACCATAGGCACTTCATTTGTGCACTTGGGCATTCTGCACATCACCAATCCAGAGTCTGTATGTAGAAGCATTTGAACTTCCACTTTCCATCAGGAGGAAACATCTGTCTCTCTATTATTACACTAAATTGAAGTCTCTGTCAAATAACCTTGCATGGCACAGTGTTTTCGATTCCATATTTCCTATATTGTTCACTTCTCGACCTTCATACGTTCCATCGTTTGGTCTTTGAATGCAAGAATTACTCAATGAAGTAGGTATTGATGTATCAGCCATATATAAATCTGAACACCTCTCCATTGCACCTTGGTGCATCTCCCGCATAGCAGTGGATTTTAGCCTTCAATCACATCCTAAGGATTCCATCCCAGACTGTGTTTTCCAATATCTCTTTGCAGATATCCACCAACTGAATGCAGACTTTGTTTCTATTTTCACGGATGGTTCCAAATCCGATGGCTATATGGGATCCACTTTTTTCTGTGATGACAAAGTCCTGTCTGAGCAGTTACCCCCACTGGCGTCTGTGTTCACTGCAGAGATGCTGACCATCTAGCTTTGAAACATATCAGGACAAAAGGCCACCGTCGCAGTGTGATCTGTTCTGACTCATTGAGTATATTGCAACCACTTATCTCGTTGAAGCCTTCCCCACATCCACTTGTTTCAACTGTTCGCAAGTTTCTATCTTGTTTGTCTTTTCTGGGATATGTTATCAAGTTTTGCTGGATTCTGGGACGCGTTAGAATTAGAGGGAATGAACTGACTGACATTGCTGCCAAGTTGGCCACTCCGAACAACTCCCATCCCTTGTCAGTCCCTTACATGGATTTAAAGCCCGTTATTAAGCAGAAATTGTTGCTCTTATGGCAGAATATGTGGGATAAGCAAACCAATAACAAGCTTCACAAGATTAAACCGCTGATCGAGCAATGGGATTATAGCCACTGCAGGAACAGGAGAGAGGAAGTCGTCCTTGCCAGACTCCGCATTGGACATAGCTGGCTCACGCATAGGCATCTTTTAATGGGCGAAGCTCAGCCTACTTGTGACCAGTGTCACTGTGCTCTTACCATCAAGCACATTTTAACTGAATGTTCTTATTTTAGTGTCAAGCATTTACGGCACTTTAATCCATCTTTCTTTAATCTTGTGTCCCTTATTGGCAAAGATATTAATTCTTCAGGCCTTTTTGCCTTTTTATTGGATATTTTTGTTTTACATCATATTTTATTGTTAGTTGTTTTGTTATATGACAGTTTACAGCATTATATATCTATTTTGTTCGGAATATTCCCGAAGGGTTCCATAGTAATGAAGGTTCCATTTTCAGGAACCTTCATTTATGAAATGGAACCTTCATAGTAATGAAGCTTTCGGGAAGCTTAGGGTTCCCTAAGCTTCCCGAAATGGAATTTCCGCCATGTCACCGTGGTCTAACTGGTTAAGGCGTTGGGGCGTTAACTCAAAGATCCCGATTCGATTCCGGTGCGGTTGCAAAAATTTTATTTCGAAGAATAAACTTATATTATTATAGTTTAATCATTAATTACTACGGTCTCGGCATTCCTGCTGAACCGCTCTTCCGATCTCATTAATTACTAGATGGCCGCAACCTTAGTATGTAATTATAAATTATTTAATCATTAATTCAATAGATGGTGGCACCGATAGCTGTAATTCAAAAAATAATTATTTTTCTAAATATAACTTAAAACTTTATCCGCCAGGGGAAGTTTGGCTTGTTCATTATTAATCTGTAAAATGGTTTATCCCCTGTACGTTAGTTGTTTATATTTGTAAACTTTTTTTTTTTGGAATATTTACTTTATTTTTTATTTGTACACATAGTATTACAACTTTATCTATTATTATACCTTACTTTGTTTAAATAATTTTAGAATTCTTCTCTAAGATTATTTATAACTGGATAATAATATCATTGACAAATTACAGTTTGTCAATGACATCATTATCAAGTTATTGTTATTTATGTTAAAATAATCATTCCACTGGCAATTGAAAACGGAAGTCGATATCAATGATAAAATAATATTGACACTGATCTATTGTTTTGATCATTGATAACAATGCAAGTCAATGATGTCCAATTTGTTATTGGCCTAACATATGTACAGTTAACTAATGATTATCTGAGGTAGGATTATCCAGATTGCAGATTAACTTTTGGTTAATTGAACTTGTGATTTTTGTATTACAACACAGAAATACTGTTTAATTATCAATATTTTATCTTAGATGCACCACCTGAAAGATTTTTAAAACCCCAGATTCATTTTTTTTATTATATCATAAATAATTGGCAATAAAAATTAGAATCAAGTTAAAATATTAAATATTACAATAATTTCTTGCTGCAAATAAATAATTGCCTTATTTCCTTTTTCAATAAATATTTGAATATATGTATGAATCAAATTTATTTATTTTTTAATATTAAATTCATAGAGTCCACAATTCCTATTTTATTAAGTATTTTTGAATTATCCTGGGTAATTCATTTCCTGGTTAATTGGGAATATAGTGTATATCAAGAAATGTTTTTAATATAATTTATTTTTTTAAATTTCATTTAACTTATTATAATGTGGAATTGATTTTTGTATACTAGTACAGATATCTTAAAATGGATTTATTTAATTTCTTAATTTAGAAATCACTATTACAGTCTGTCATAGTACATGTATTAAAATAATTTATAATAGTATAATAATATATTTTGAAAATATTCATGATTTATGTAGACAATGCATTTTTCAGATTTTTAAACCTTTCTGAATGTCATTATGGGATTACTGATGCATCATTATCTGCATTATCTAACTGCAATTATTTAAAAAAGCTATTTATTAATTATTTGGACAAGGTATCATTATTTAAACATTTTTATAATTCATATTTCCTTTAATTTTTATGATAAAATTTTTTATATTAGATAACAAATGAAGGTATATCAGCAATAGCTAGACAAGGACAACTTGAAATAGTTCAGTGTAGAGGATGACCTAATCTTGGTGATAGAGGTAACATATACATAATATTTTTCATTAATAGCATATTGTCACAATAAATATAAAAATTTTAACATATTGTAAACTGGTAATATTTTGAAATGTATATTCCTTGAAAACAAAATCTGATTTAATTTCTAACATCATATAAATTTAATCAAAAATTATTTTCATATATTTTAGTCTTACATTATTTTGTTTATAATGATTTTGAGTTTTATATCATTGCATGCTTTGTAAAACATTTTTATGTGAATATTTTGAAATACAAAATATGATAAATGTACAATAAATGAATTCATGAAAAAATTTTTCATGAGAAATACCAAAATGTAAGGAACAACTAACATTGGTAAATTAAATTTAATATCAGATATCAGAGTATAACAAAATTACTTACCAATATGAGTCAAAAAATGAGACTGATTGAATTCAAACATGGCAACATTTTGACAGAATAGATAAAAGAGTATGCAATCGCAATAATCTACCAATTTATGTAAATATTTCAATCAACCAATCAGCGACTTTCCCAACAGATTTATAGTATATAAAAGATGGTGCAGCTGCTAAAACCATTGTTTTTCATAACTAATCATTGAAATGTTTATTGTCACTATATTAACTAGTAATCCTTGTCCAAAACAAGCATTATAAGCATTATTGCCGCTTTATATTAGTCAATTGTTTTGCTATGTAGTCATTAAGATTGTCTATGAACTGTCTTTGCTTAGTGTTAATTTACAAATACTTGTTAATATGTTTATACATTTTTGCATATTTATATATATTTATATATAAAAGAATAATAAACAATATAATAATAATAAAATAAACAATATAAAATAGCAAAGTTCAATCAATTAAGACAAGTGAATATTCAATAAGTTTTAGTATTCTCTATTATAATCATTAAGTGTTTTTCATTTGCTATGTATTTGAAGTTTTTTACTATTATGTTTTTTTCACATATTATGATTGTGAAGTCATAACCATCTGGAAGCTCTGCATTGTCCTTTGCCAGGTATGAAGAGGCAGGTCCTGAACAAAACAAATTTAAGTGCAAGACCAGTTGGAGATACAGTAAGTGCCGGATATTGGAATCACTGGTTAATAGAATCAGCCGTGTAATAGAATCAAATTTAGTAGAACGGAAACAAATCAGCAAATTCACTGCTTTTATTTTCGTTTATTAGAATCATGTTTTCGGTTTATGGAATCAACCTAGTCCATTAGCAGAAAAAAAATCACCCAACAAACACTCTAATATAGCCTATCGATTCTTAAATTCAGGAATTTTCGACAGAGAACAACTCTCCAATCAAATTAAAATTAAAATTTTTTGGTTACGAACAATTCGTTACTGTTGAGAGAATAAAAATAAAGGGAAGAGAGTTTTCTCAGGGGGCGCTGGAGATCAACTAGTGTCCGGAGCAATTTCAATTTTGGTTTTGATTTTATTATTGTTGTGCTGTACTGTATTATTGTACTGTACCTGTATTTGCGATGACTTCCAAACGCAAAGATGTGACTTTAGACGAAAAGGTAAAAATTTTGTGAAGATACGAGGAATTGTTTTTAAATTTAGTATTGAAATGAGATGCAGCAGCAAAATTAGGAACAAAATTAATAATTTTTTAAAAAATAATTTGAATCAAATAAAAATAATTGATTTTTTAAATAAAAATGTCTAAAAATACTGTATTATGTCTTTTATTTTCCTACTAGAAATTACCCGCTCATATAAATGAGCGGAAATATACTGTTGTGATCTAATCTTATAATACTTTATACAGTATAACAGCATATTGTGTAATAATAGCTTATCTTGCAAATTTATTTACTATATAAAAAAAATACGATCTATCTGAAGTCTATCGGCCATCGACGCCATATTTGAGCATCATATTCACATGGCCCAGTTCGTACATCCGACTATAAACTTTTTGATCATTCATTCATTAGAAAGTTAAATTTGAGATTTTTTAATACAATAGAACTGCGATCACAAGTTTAATCACATGTCAATGGGAGGCAAATTCTAATTAATGAATGATCAGAAATCGAAAAAGAAAGTTAATAGTACTAACTGGACCACGTGGCATGCAATGCTGCTGAAACATTGCTTCGAGCATGTGAACTCGAGGTACAATTTTTACCTATTTTAAATCAATATATATACTCGCGCTAATCGAATTCGCGCTATTCGAAGTCGCGCTAATCGAGGCCTATCTGTACATTACAAGCACTTATCTCATGGAAATTCTCCCCACATTCACTTGTTCCAACTGTTTGCAGGCTTCTATCCCGTTTGTCATCCAGGGATATGTTATCAAGTTCTGTTGGGTTCTGGGACATGTTGGAAATAAAGGGAATGAACTGGCCGACATCGCTGCCAAGTCGGCTGTCCCAAACAACTTCCATCCCTTGTCAGTCCCTTACATGGATTTAAAGCCCATTATTAAGCAGAAGCTATTGCTCTTGTGGCAGAATATGTGGGATAATCAAACCAATAATAAGCTTCACAAGATTAAACTGCTGATCGAGCAATGGGATTACAGCCATTGCAGAAACAAGAGAGAGGAAGTCATCTTAGCAAGACTCTGCATTGGGCACAGTCGACTCACCCATAGATATCTTCTAATTGGTGAAAACCAGTCTGAATGTGATCATTGTCAGTGTGCCCTTTCAATCAAACATATTTTAGTGGAATGTCCGTACTTTACAATGGAATGTTTCCTTCATTTTAAATCATCTACTTTGAATCTAACAACCCTTATTGGTAATGTTTTTAATTGTTCCAGCCTTTTTGCTTTTTTGAGGGATATTTTCGTTATCTGTTATATTTAGTTTCACTTCTTATTTTAAAACCTATTTTATATATGTATATACACTGACGGAAAAAAGAATCCCAACACCAAGAAAAAATTTTTGTAGAGTAATTATTAAAAAAAACTATAAATATATTATTTTTAAAATTGGACTTTTAAATGTAAGATTTTAAAGAAATCTTGATAGGTAATTATTTTCAAGCTATATTTTTTAAAAATTTGAACATATTTTTAAAGAAATCTTTCAAACAGCTGTTATTTCATTAACTACCTTAACGTTTATAAGTGGAGATTAAAACCTTTCAGTCTTTCTCCTCCTGCTTGTGCCCAATTTGGATGGAAATGCATTGGGAAAGATCTTATTCAGTGTGCAGCTTGTAATGAAATTATTTGTGGAAAATTACCAGTTCTCTGGAGTAGTAATGTGTGTAAGTAATTTTACATATGATATTAAAAGTTCTTAAAATTAATATATGGAATTTATATACAAATTAGAGATATTTTATATATTGATTTTATCAATATTTATATTGATATAAAATTCATCTGATTGTTTTAACAATAATTTTTTAGAATTGCTTATTTCTTTTAGTTGGTCTACAGCTTTCATATAGTATAATCCTTCCACTTGAAGGATCCAGGATCAAATTCTGAATCCATTGTTATATTTTCAGGCTTGTTCCATTGATTCCCATCTTTCAGCAAGCACACTGGTCCTATCACGGAATTATCCATCAATGGCCATAAATCCTCATGCAAATTTAGTGGTATAAACTTTGTATGCTCAAACAAAAAATTCTTTATCATTACTTAAATAAATTAGCAAAACCTTTTAATTAACCTTTTATAACATTTTTAACATTAATACAATAATCTAATAACAATAATTGAAGATTGTATAATCAGAATACAATAATAACAACTATAATAAAAGGCATATTTAGTAATTAAATAAATCTCAGTTCAAGTTGATTAAATATTATTAGATTTGACAGCTTTATTAGAGAAAAATCTGATTTTTTTTTAAACCTTTAGTAAGTCCATATTAGATTAAATATCATTACTTTTATGATCACTGTAGAAGATCTGAGGCAAAAAACACTGTAGTAAACATTAATGTTTACTCAACTTTATTGCAGAGCTTTTTAGGATTAAAAAGACCATTTTTAATGATTCTCAATACAATATATTTTAAAAAAGAATGGAATAAATTTAAATATATAAAATATAGAATACATACTAAAATTGAATGATGTGTCAGTAACATATGGTGTAAAAATAAATTTAATGAAAGATAAAATGCTTCTAATTTCATATCTCTGTATTCTAATTTCTATATTTCTTATCATGGCATAATGAATTAAATATGTTAAGATACAGTCGATTCTCGCTATTCGCAGTAGTTAAGTTCTGTAAATTCTTTGCGTATAATGAATTAGTGAATAGTGAACCATTGTGCCTTTGGGAAATATAGAGTTAGGTTCCTGCAAATCTTTTTCCCAGCATTTTTATACTTGGTTTATGTGTTTTTTTCTATTTAGAGATACCTTATTTAATTTGTATTACATTACTTACAAATAGTTAATTTATGCAATGCATAGTACTATATACAGCATTATAGTTACAGTAATCTTTATTTAATTTTTTAAAACATTAAATATGTACTAAATAAAATCTTATTTTCGATGGATAGTTTTTGATGTTGCAAGATGTTTGATGTGACAGCATTGTTTTTCTGAACTGTGTTGAAAAACTACGTCAACCTTGTTTGTGTCATTTTTTGTCTCAGATCTTCTAAAATTTCGGCGTAAGGAGCAATGCGCAGGAAGTTACGTGCCTAAATTTGAGGCTGCATTCAAGCATAAAATCACTTTCTTCTATTGGACCTGTGGACGATATGAACAGGCTTTTGTCCTACCTGCGATCTGTAGAGTGAACAAGGATAAGTAATGAGAAATTTTCCGGCAAACCGATTCAGAGACTACATTTGATAACAAACAATTTCCTTTATTAGAGAGAGTGTTTACATTGGTAATAGTATTTTCGCCGCTCAGTGGGAGTCCGCAAATAAGTGTCCCCCTCCGCGAATATCGATTTTGTGGTTACAAATAAATCTTTGCAAATACAGAATCCGCGAATAATGAGAATTGACTATACTTTTCTATTTATTACTGAAATAGTGTTTTTTTGTAAAATCTGTCCCCCCCCTACAGATAGAGCAGATATTATATCTGGAGAAAGCCAAGCTAGAAAAGGAGGTTTTGTTGGCTAGAATACAGATTTATGTTATTACTATTGAATATATTAAAGTATTTCATTTTAATGGCATATGTTGTTTTAAAAAATTTCCTTAAATTATAGTATTGTTTTTGATAAATGAACTTTTCATTTGAATCAAAAAAATTTGTGCTAAGTTAATAAGCTGTATAGATAAATGTGGAATAGCTAGAATTTTTATATTCTTTTGAATTTTAGGAAGGATTTTGAATATAAAAATGATTAAGGGATTTATATATGTATATATATTATATATTTTGGTACTATAAATTTCATCTTTAAAATTGTAGATACTCAAACATTTATGCTTTGGATATTCATCTTTATTCATTGATCATACATTTTTTTTTTTTTTTTCAATTCATAAATTATATATGATTTTATTTTTCCAATTAAAATGTTAAAATTTTTAAATTTTAATTGGTTTAATTTTAAATTACATTAAATTAAGAATTATTTATATATTAATATATTTTTATTTATTAATTTCCATTTTTATCTTTTGTTAAGTTTCATTTATCTTTTATCATATTTTATTAACACACTATCACTTCAATAGGAATTCTGTTGTAGGTCCCTTTCATTCTCCATTTTCTCCCAGATTCATCTGCCAAGTATTGACTTACATGCAGATGTCTTTTGTAAACAGTCAGGGATTGTACAGGACATTAAAGTGAACTATTATTATCTGATAACTGATCAACTGCTACAATTATTGGTGATACTCTTATAGTGAAATCATTTTTTCAGTTGCTCTGTTCTTAAGTTGGAATGTTTACTTTTTTCTGTCCAATTGATATAATTATATATATTTATGGTTCTGGAAATAATTTATGATTGAGTCATTATGGAAACGATTTATGGCTGAGTCATTTAAATTTTCTAATTCTAATAGTTTTATAACCATATTTTAAATATATAAAATATAAATTTTATCAACAAACTATAAATGAGCACTTCATTAATAGCAAAAGTTCATCAAAATATATCCATACTATATGCAAATAAGATTGACATATATTATTTAATATATATATATACTTATAAATAATTAATTTTACTACAAAATATATATTATTTAATATATATATATATATACTTATAAATTAATAAAAAAAATTCATTATAAAAAGTTAACAAAGCAAATAGAAACAAATAGTTTTTACATTTAGTTTTTGAACAACCTTTGGCATGAATAAGAAATTTGATTATTCTAAATTGCTGAACACTTCCATAAACAATGCTTGGAGAGGAAATAAGTTTCATATAACATTCATGAGAGGAGATCAAAATCAATGAGATTGATGATAAACAGAATGATAAATATTGGAATTGACAGTTTCAGCTGTCAATCCCAATTAAAAGAAAATATCAGATTGAGCAAATGAGAAATGAGGACCAATTGAGATCTCTTCCTTAAATTTATGAGATTGATACAAACATTGAAGACAGTGACAGATAGATGTTTCCAAAAAATTGAAGACAAGTCCAGTCTTGGCGACTTGTATTCATATATGTTTTCTCTTGTTTATCATTGCAATTATTTTATTTAATCTTTAAAAGCATAGAGGAAGAAGAAAATTAAAAAAATTAAAATAATAATGAAAGATTAAGTACTCTCTCTCAAAAGATTGTGTTTATGTTCATGTATAATCTCATATTAAATTTAAAAAGTTTTCATTAAGATTGTTTCATTGGTTTATTTGATTCAATTTGCAATTGCTGTTAATATTTCTATTTTCATTCTTATAAACTACTTATTAATAGTATTGAATAATTTGTATTATTATTAAACTTGTGTGTTAAACTTCTTATTTTAATAAATATTTTATTTTTTATGTTAATTAAACTAGTTGTATTTACTCCTGCAGACATTCAACATCGCTCTGGATTCTGAGTATCATTTACCCTATACCCCTTTATTAAAGTTTGGCCATTATTTCTAAAAATACACATTTGGTATGATTGTGGTAAATTGTTATATCTGATATCAGAAATCCTAACTTAACTGTGTCTGCTCAGCAATGCTTTAATCTTACATGTTTTTATATTTAAATTAATTTTATTCTTTTTTTTACTATTGCATTCATAGCTGTTGAAGATGTTCTTTTAAGTCTGAATATAATTGCTATAACTAACAACTGTTTAAGAAATTGAAATATATTAAGAAACAATATTCAGTACTATTAAAGTAGAAAAAATTTTATACTTAATTTTTCTACAAAATGTTTTTGATCATATCATGTATACCCTTTATCAATGTGTTCATATACAGAAGTATAGACTTATACATACATTGTATACAATTTATACATACATTGTATACAATTTATATATATATATATATATATAAATAAATATTGGGGGTACCGGAAAGTGATGTCGTTCTTTTTATATTAATTTCAACGAATAAATCGTAAAACCAACCGATTTGACAATAAAATTTTGCATACTAGACAACAAAAGACTGTTGATAATGAGGATAATTACATTATTGTTTTATAAAACTTGTTAACATTTTATTCGTTTGATTTTGATGTAGGAAGGCGACATTACTTACCGGTACCCCT
>AYEL01081704.1:0-30228 GCA_000484575.1 Olivierus martensii | reverse complement strand
TGTCGATCTTGGATAGTTAAAGAACCGAATTATTTCGGAAGGTGAACGTCCAGCATGAAGGCCTTCGATTATCACTGCTTTCCGATTATATTCTGCACTCGATCTTAACTGATCAGCTATTTTGTACTTATCCTTAAACGCATCATCTGTCTGGCTTACTAAAATGTCAGCAGCATTGTAGCGCTCACGTCAAATATGGCAGGAAATTCAATTTGAAATTTTTCCGGATTTAGCTGGCACACCCTGTATCTGTTTTTAATAAGCATAAAACAAACTGATGCAGAAAAACCATGCAAAATGAAAACAAATAATATTGGGTTGTTTTATATTTAATTTTTTATTTAATACTTTAATTATATTGAAAAAATAATTGCATTTTTTTTACAATTACAGACAGTTTTTATTAAAATAGCTTTTCAATACACATAAACAGTCTATCCGTTTATCTGCTAAGTGGATCCTGTGTTTGGATACAAAAATTCCAGAAATGGAATTTTTGTGCCTAATTTTATGTAGATATAAGTTTTTTACCCTATATGACTGCTTATTTTTTAATAATAATAACAATATTATAATAATTAGAAGGCAAAAATTACCAAATAGTAGACCTTCTAGTTTCAATTAAAATTGTGGTACCTGAGGATGGACGGTATTGAACAGGCTTTTGGCCTATCTGCGGTCTGTGGCACAGATAAGGATGGGTAGTGAGTGCTTGACGGAATGATACAGAGACTACGGTTTAGATAACCAACAACTTCCTTTAATTGAGAGAGATTCTGTACAAAATAGAATAAATCCCGACAATCATTTGGAAGATAAATACCTGGAGTCACAAGTATAATTTAGTAATCAATCTCTTCGACGAAAAGGAGGAAATCATTTGGAAGATAAATACCTGGAGTCACAAGTATAATTTAGTAATCAATCTCTTCGACAAAAAGGAGGAATCACTGTCCAATGTAACTTTTCTTCCCTGTTGAAATTTCCAATATTGGGAGAGGAGCACAAAGTGGGTTGCTTGATCAAACTATTATAGTTGATTTTATGCCGTACTCAATTCTCAGTCGAGTGTGGGGAGAGCTTCTGAGACGTCGGAGATTGAATCCTGGTGTCGTGAAGACTATCGGACACATCCATATTGTTCCAGATCTTATGAGCAACTCCTCAAATATTCCTTTTTCACTCTGTTTATTCCCTGGATCACCTCTAACCTTTCAGTTTCACCTTCCTTTTCCAGGGGAAAGATTATGTCACATGTTTTCTCCCATTTTGTTTTTCTGCTGTGTCTGGTGAGACACCTGCTTGTAACGCAATTCTTTATTTGACTATATATCTTCCGTTGTGTATTATTCTTTCTCTATGTTGTGGAGGCAGAGTTCTCTGGGCCAGGTAAAATGATATGTTTATCATCAGCTTTACTCTATCATTTCATTCAAATTCCTTTCGTAATTTTTTTGCTGAGGTGGAGAGTGACGCTTTATAATTGACCTGAATTCTGAATCTCCACAAAATAGTGGTTTTTCAGGAATCTAATCCCAATGTTAAATGAGGACTTACTGCTCATATTTTAAAATATTTTTCTATATAAAATTTAAATTAATTAATATCTAAAATATATTAAATATAATTCTTAATTTCAGATTATTTTGTCAGAATTGAACCAATAGATAAGAAACAGGCATATCATGAATTTGTAAATCGTTTGGAAACACTTTTACAGATAAAAGAAGATTTACCACAAATAAAAAATGAAACCTTAAAAACAGTTTGTATATGGTTATTTTTTAATTTGAAATATATAGAATTTTAAAAGTAATTTTTTAATCATGCAATAATTATTTGTAAATTAAAATTAATTTTATGGTAGAATATTATTTGTCTGAATTAAATAATAAATGATGTTTTGAATAAAATTATTTTAACAAAATAATTCAAAGGCAATACTTAAACAAACAGAAATTATTTGTTATGAAAAAAGATCATTTTGATGAGACATTCACCCTCTCCAGCCATTCTGAATAGATCTATCACGAATCTGTAGATATATTTAAAGCAAGACAAAAATTTCTGGTTCATTATCATTAGCACTCATTATTATAGTTATTATGAGTATTTGTGTATTTTATAAAATTTTCCATGTGACTGCAAGAATATAAACATTCCAGTTTTAAAATACAATACAGTACATTTCAAAAATCTAAAAAAGCATTTTAATTACTGTAAATTTACAAATATAAATAGATGTATAACCTCTAAAGTAATTTCCAGAAAATAAATAATCTTGAAAATAATTTATTATTAAAAAATTGTACAGTACAAATAATGAATGAATGAATGAATAAATTTTTTAATATTTTTGTAGCTATACTGTAATTATTAATATTAGATGATAGAATTATTTTAATGTTTGTATACAACATATATTTTTCATTCCAACATATATTTTTTATTTTCAATTTACTTGTAATAGTATTCTTGCTATAATTATTTAAAATTTTTAAGTGGCACTCCATACATTACAAGACATTATTTAATAAAACTATTTATATTAATATAAATCTATCTAAAAAAATTTCCTTAATGAATCTAAATATCCATTATCTTGAAATCATTTTCTATAGATTGAAATTTTTGTTATGTATAACTAAATTTGATTGTTCATGTATTCCTCCTTCAACTGGTCTTTGCTTGTTTAATAGTTGCTAATGCTGATATGATGAAATTAGTTTAAAAAAATAAAAATAAAATGAAAAAAGAAATTTTTGGATAAAAAAGCCAAATTTCAAGTCATAAACAAATTTAAAAGCTAAACAACTGTGTAAAAAGTCTAAATATTCTTGGGAAAAACTAAAGTGGCAATACTAATTGGTTGACTTTAGTTTTGATTTGCTATTTTCTACCACATATATCAATGAACTTTTCAAAATAGTGGGAAGAAATACTGTTATTTGAATATTTTTCCAAATACCATTATTTTAAAACTTTTACTATATTAATTCTCAAAATTATAAATATTGAAGATATAGAATATAGGTTTTATACTGAATTTTTTCTGAGATTAACAATAAAAAAAATACAATATTTTTTAATGTTAATAAGGTCAAATATAATCTTAATGTTATACATTTCCATATCATATAGTAACTTATTCTGTTATTTTTTATATTGAAAAATTTATTATATAAAGTCAGTGCTGATAATTACATTTAAAATGTATAAACTATATGTAAATTTGTTGTTACATATATTTAAAGAAAAATCTTTTTATCTTTTCAGGAAATTACAGAAAATGATTTAAATTCTCTTTCACAATCATGCCACAAAGAGTTGGATAATTTTACTAGATCTGCTATCATTTTAGCATTAATAGGTTGGAGTAAAAGGTAAATTTTTATATATATATATATATATCATCAATAAATATATACTACAATCAGTTCATATGTTCTTAAATTTATTTTTATGATTTTCTTTAATAAAATAATTCCATATTTTAAAGGCATGAAAATTATACAGATAGTCCTGGACTTATGACCACTTGTACTTATGTCAGTGATGGAGTCTATTAATTCTGTGATTGGTCAAAACAGTTCAATTGGTTTGATCCCTGACCCAATAAGAGGAAATACAGAATTTGTTCTTTTTTTGAAACTGATTCTTTTAGTTTTGTGTTCTTTATGCTTATTAAGATAATGTATAGTGTCCTAATAAACATTATTAATGAGAAGTCTATAAATTTTGGGCATTTTCAACTTTCAATCATTCTCACTTGTGATGGTGTTCAAAACTAAACTCCGTTGTAATTCGAGGACTATCTATATTATCAGTAGTTCTCTGACAATTCACTTACTATAATAAGTGAATTATCAGAGAACTTATTATTATTTCCATTATTAAATTATGAATTCCAACAAAAATTTAGATACTCAAAGAATAAAAATTAAATTTCAAAAAATTTTACAAAATATTTATTATAATACTATTTCATTTATAACTTTTTTTCTATTAAATTTAAAATAAATATTCCAACACTAATTATTTTAAGCTTTCTTTTGTCAATTTCTGCATTGAATTTACATATAGAATAAAAGAAAATTAAAATAAATTTCATGTTTACAACAAATTTTTTTAATATACCTGAATAAGTTAGCTAGTCTTTGAAAGCAATAAATGAACATAACAGTATGTACTGTAGAGTAATCATTTACTGTAAAACTATTAGTACTTGATTTTTATTTTGATGAAATCCTACTCTTGATCAAAAATATCGAAGCAAAGCATTACTGTAGGAAAAAATAATAAATCTATGTTCAAATGTTTTTTGCCAATTTCAAGATTATAATTTATAATATTTAAAATATTTAATAATTGATTCATATTTAATTACATTTACAGTCCTACTCAAAAGCAAGTGTCAATTCAAGAATTGATATTTGCTTTTTGACACTTAATAGAAATTTAAATTCCCAGATGTCTCAACAGTATTAACTAGTCACTTATCTAATATATGCATTTATTAAATTAAGTCAAAATTTTAAATATTATATAAGTATGATATTGAAAAATAATGATGCTGTCTGAATTAATAATATAATTTTTGCTTGAAATCAAACAAATATAGTTTTAAATTTATGGAGAATGCTAATGTTTAATATTTGTTTCTTATAATATTTATTAGTATGCAGTTATAAAACAAAGTATGAATGATTGCACTATAAAAAAATAAGAGATTTGCTTTTTTATATTAAATTGATACTGTATTTAAATTTTAAAAATGAAATTTATAAATTTTTATAGATTTTTATTCAAATTATCATTGTTAATTAAAAGAAAGTTCCTATATTTATTTTAACTTGAAGGATCTGATGGCAAATTCTGAATCCTATTCGTCATTTTTTTTCAAGATGATCCAATTAATTCTTATCTTTAATACATCAGTTTGTTATTTATTGCTAATTATCGTTTTAATCAATTTGCAAAGAACTCATAATTAATCTACCAGTTCATCCTTCTCAGCAGATTCAATAATAACTATTGTTTCCTCTAAATCTATAATTCTTAAACAATATTTTGTAAAACCATATTTTTTATTAAAATTCTAGCAATAACAGATATCTCAAGTTTTAGCTTAACTGCTATATCTAAACTTCTAACTTATCTAAGATCCAAGCACTACTAGCAGTTTTTAAATTAAAATTTAAACTCTTATTTATTCAATAATGAAAAAGTTTTTGATCATATTAATTTGACCCTCTTCAGTTAATCTTTTTACAGTTTTTAGAAAACTGTAAGAAGATTGTCAAATTAATATGACCAAAAACATTTTTATTATTATATAAATAAGAGTTTAAATTTTAATTTAAAAACTGCTAGTAGTGCTTGGATCTTAGATAAGTTAGAAATAACAGATATTTTACATATCAGAAATTATATTAACTATTTATTTTTTCTAAAGATTATATTAATTTTTTTACATTAATAAAATTTAAGAAATAATACTTTAAGCACTAACATTTAAATTTGTTTTATAATATTGCAAATTTTATGTCATTTCTTTATTATTTACAAATATATTACAAAATATTCAAATAAATATTTTATTAATTTAAGAAAATATAATATCTTAATTTTTAAATACTTGAAAAGATATTTAAACCAGGGAATTTTTTTCAGCCTTGAGAAAAAAAATTGCCTGTGGTGTTGTCATTGCCAAAGATTATTAGAACTTCGATTTTATAAAACAGTCAAATTATGCGAAAATGATTCATTAGATAAGACAACTGACAATGCTGATTCATCTAAATTATCTGAAGATAAATTATTAAAAGTTGACGATATTGCAAATTCATCAAATTTACCTGAAGATAAATTGTTGAATTCTGTTAAATCTGATGAACTTGAAAATGTTGAAGATGCTGGAAGTTCTAGTAATATAAAAGCAGAAACTAAAGATAATTTACCTAAATCCACTGAGGATTTCAAGGTTTTATGTGATAAAAAAGATGATGAGGAATTATCTGGAAAAGATGAACCTCCAAAAAAAATTCCAAAAATGGAACTAAAGGTTTGTATTTTTTTAATAATTTTATTACATTTATGATAGTAAAGGAAATGTACTATTTTTCACTGATATATATCATTTATTAGAAGATGATATATATTTTAAGGAATTAATTATTATTTGATTTCTTGAATATATTAAGATAGCATATCATAATTCAACCTAAATATGGATTGTTAATCAAATAATCCTAAACAAGTCAAATTTTACCCCTAATGAATTATTTTAGAGCTATACTGCTATTTTAATAATAATTAATTATGCCACCATCTATTGGATTAATAATAATTTATTTTAATTTAGGCTGAGGTGGTGCCATCTCTTATTTAATGATTGAACTATAATTTTTATCAAATTCCCAAAATTAAAAAGTTGCCTGGAATCAAATCAGGGTCTTCGAATTACCATCCCAATACCTTAACCAGTTAGACTATCAAGACATCCAACAGATCTCCACTTTCGGGATGCATATAACAATTAATTTAGAAGATTTATCAGACTAGATCAATATCAACACTCCCAAACAGATTAAACATAGCCCACAACTTTTCATGATAAATTCAATAATTATGATATATTATCTGGCTTGAGCCAAGTTTGTCTGCTGAAATTTGCATGAGAGCTTGTGGCTATGTTTAATCCTTTTGGGAATGCTGATATCGACCTAGTCTAATAAATCTAAATTAATTATATGGAACTGTTGGAAATGGTTCGACTTTTCAACCAGAGCACTCAGGATCCAAGCCTGGCTTGTCTATTCTTTCCCCTATATTCTGGCTGGCTTCATTGAGTATAAAGATATGTGATAGGAGTGACAATTTTTTAGTGAATGATTGAGAACTGATGTTAAGAAAAACTAATCACAGACATATTATCTATGAATTCTAAGGCATTTTTTATTAGAAAATAAATTTTTTTCATAAATTTTAAGATATAACTGCTATGTAACAATTAAAATTTAAACTTAAATTATGTTAATGACTAGATAGGGAAATTTATTAAATAGTATCAATTGTAGTACCAGAAAGAAAGCATTCTAAAAACATAATCCTGACTTATAACATTAGGCCTATGGGGTTTTCTGATTTCAGTTAATATTGTGATTTTCAGAAACCCCTAACCCTGATGATTGAAAATCCACTATTACCATATTTTGAATATAATCTTCAGTTTTATTAATTAAAGAACAGATAAAATATTGTATTTCTCTAGCTGTGAACATAATGTGTTTGTAGGTGTTGTTTATAACTCAAAATTTACAGCAAACCCAGCAATACTGAACACACTATTAATTAGACCAATAATTTGTTTCTTATTTCAGAAGTTTGAATATAAATGCCTGATTGTAACACAAATATTTTTTGTATAATTACTGCAATCTTGAAATATTGCAATAACTTTAAATAACTATGTTATTTTTCTTAATCCATTTTGTTATTGTAATATTTAAGATTTATGCAGATGTTTTGAATTATTGTAAAATTTTAAAATATGTTTGTAAGTAAAAAAATTCATAGCTTGAATATTTATGATTAGAGAAACATCTGTATATACAATCATATTTGATTTTTTCTATAATAAAATATATATTATAAATCTTTGATTCAGTAGTATTATATAATATCTTACATAAATTTTGGTTTAGTTAATCTTTTGTAATACCAAAATTTGTTTCATTTCTAGAGTATTTCACATTATTTTGATCCTGTTTATGAACATAGATATTGGTGTATGTGGATTAGTTCCATTACTATAAATGCATCTAAAAGTTCTTGCAATACTGGTAAACGGGGATGGCAAATATATTTGAAATCATTATTACTAAATGTACAGTCACCTGCTGTTTCATCGAAGTGTGTAAGTATGCATAAAAGTTTCTTACATGTATAGTGTAAATATTATTACTAAAAAAAAAATATATCAATAATTTAATAATATTGTTACTATTTATTCATTTTTCTAATAAATAATGTTTTTTTTTTTTATCAATTTTTATTAAAACATATAAATATTTATTAATTAGGTTGTATCACCAGAAAAAATAAAAACCATTCGTCATATGTTAGAAAACTGGACATAATGATCTATCCTTTTTAAAAAGTGACAGATTGTTAATTTATGTAAATTAGATTTATCTTTAAAATAGTACTATAATTATTATTTTAAATGTTATGTGTAATTTGAAAATAAAAATTTTTAAAGAATTTAAGCAAAATTAGTTTGTTTTGAGAATTTTTTAGATTTCTCTTGATTAAATTTCACTTTCTTATTTATCATTATTTATTGGAATACAAAAATTTTAATTCAATAAATTTAATCTGATTATAAAATTTTTATAAAGTTAGCATTATTAAAAATCTCATAAAATGCTATTGACAATTTATTTCACCAAGCTAAATTTGTAATTTGTATTCCAAAAGAATTTAATTTGTGACTGATTATAATTAATTTATACAGTAGACTCCCTCTTATCCAGTCTTGCTTTAACTAATCTCTGATGTAGCCAATCACATTTTCCTTGAACTATGAGCAGAAATAAAAACAAAAAAAGAATAAGTTATTTGGAAGGAAAAAAGTGCTTGAAATTACAATAAGATATATCAAATAGAAAGATAATTCATCTGCCATTGATATAATTTCTATAAAAAAAATTGGTGATTTCATAATTTTGCTTCAAAAATGTTAATTTAAATTATTAATGGCAAATAAAAATTGCAGTTTTTTTGTATCTAAATAAACATTACATAGATAAAATTTATAGGTTGTAAATTAAATTAAAAAAATATATATATGTATAACGTGTACAGTATATTATTTAATTTATGACCTATAAATGGTATTTTGCAAGTATTTTAGCATAACCAGCCATTTGTTTATTTGACCTGATATCCAGTCATATAGGGGCCAATTAACAGAGAGTCTACTGTATTTAAAATTCATTATTTAAACTTTATTTTTGAACACATTGTATATATTATATTATGTAATGTACGTTATTGATTGGACAAATTAATAATGTTTTATATTTGACAGTGTGAATTAAATATCCAAATGTAAGATGAGAATTTTTGGTGGAAGTTTAAAATACCATATTGACTGTTAAATGGTATGTAGTTTTTATGACTCATTTATTAGTGAACCATTGTGCTGTCATAATTTTTAAAGTTTTTGTACAGCTTTTGAAAATAAAATGTTGTATAAAAGTTCATAAATAAAGACATGCCCATACAGTAAATAGAAATTATTTATCACTTATTAGAAGTTTTCAAATTTTCAAAAATACCTGTATCATTTATCTCATAATTTAAACTATGCATCAAAAAATTAATAGGAAACTTATACTCAGTCTCAAATTTAACTGTGCAAAAATCCATATTTAAAATTTGATGACTGATACAAAAAACTATTTAAATATAAATAAATTAAGAATTATTTAAAAAACAAACAAATATATATATTTAAAATGCAGTATTGCAATAACAATAGAATATATATAGATTTATATATGTAATTGAGATCAAATGTTTTTACATAACTTGAACTTTGCTTATTTTGGAAAAATAATTTAGCAAAAAATTTTGAATCAAAGATCTTTAGACCTAAACAGATTATGATGATTGCATCTAAATAATAATATGGCACAATATTATTCCCTGACTGAAAGAGTTACATCATCACATAGGATATCATTCTATCAATAATATGATACTTAAAATCAACAAACAATACAAAATATAAATAAATCAAATAATATGAACTTTTAAATGTTTTAAACTAATATGTTCCTACTTATAATTTATGTATGTATTTATGCTTTTATATCTGATAAAAAAATAAAAAATTAGGGAAAATATTTTATATAAAATTGGATATACAAATTGTTGAATACTTTTAAATTTCTAATGAATTTTTGTCCAAGCACTATGCTTGACAAAAAAAAAAATTTTGTCAAATAGCTGTATTTTCATTGTCAGTATCTAATGTATATAAATTTGTTTTACAGTACTAGTAAACACTACTAATTTTCATCCATAAACTCACAAAATAATATAACCTTTTAGTAATTTTTGAAATTTTTCTATTTTCCATCACAATTATATCCAGTTTCACATTGGATAATGTTGGAAACAAGATATAATTGATGACTGTCTTGTTTCCAATAAAATTTATAGTATTAATATAAGTTAAAGTTGCTAAAAATTAATGAAACTGCACAATAAAATTTAGTAAATCACTTCCACAGTCATTTCAGTATAACATATCCATGAACCAGATGAATTACTCCATATATAATACTTTAGAATTGCATAAGTTCAGATTATCTTACTATCAAATTATATTTTTGGAGGTTAATATTGGAGCAATGAATTGTATTCATAGAGAGTCCAAATAGATATATCCAGTGGACTTAGTAAACTGTTATCGGCAAGGCATTTGAAAAACATCTGTAATAAATATGCTTCTTCATTAGTCTCTAAGAATTATTCATCTCTTCCCATTAACCAATGGCAGTTTACTAAGTTCACTGGATTTATATCTATTCTTTACACAAATCTATGTCTATATTTTTGAAATTAATAATTGCTAAAAACATTGCATTAATAACCAATTTATAAATTATCAGGAGAAAAAACATTTCACCCCTTCTGTTGTATATAAATATCATTTCGAGTTTTTTTTTTTTTTCAAAAGTTTTGAAAATGAACTCATTTTGATATATAAAATACAAGATTAGGGAAAATTTATTGAATAGAATGTGTTAAAAAAATTTTTGATAATTCGAATCCATCATAACTTGAAACACAATTCTCAGCACCTATGAGAATTGTGTTTAAAGTTTCTGTTTATATCACTGCACCAGGTGCTTGATTCTCAACCATTAAAAATTTGGAATATTCAATAAATTGTATATTTTTTTTAAAGTAAATGTTGAATAAACACTATTTATTGCTATCATAAGGAATATGCATATATCATCTCTGTTTTACACTTTATACAACTAAAACTGAAATGTGCAGTATAGTTAAATTTATATGTACAGTCAAACCCTGATAAGACACCCCTGTTAAGCTGCCACCCTCACTGACTACCAAGAAATTTGGCAGAACGGATCTTCTCTATGTTAATGGAATAGGCAAACCCTGATCAGATGTCATCCGCCAGTAGAAATGTTTAAACATATAGTCCTTTTGGTATTGTATTTGTCTTTGTTAATCCGCCAGAGGCATGTAATGTTACGTTTCCACAGGACAGTTGATTGTGATTAAATGTTTGATTGAGATTAAGTTTATACGTGTAAACGCGAACCTGATTTACTGATCATGATTAAACTGCAAACAACGTGATTAACTTAACCAAGTTTCCAGAACTTGTTTAATTGCCTTTCTACTTGATTATTGGCGTCACAAGCTCTCTCCGCGGTCTGCTACATCAGAAAGAAAACAAGTTTGAAATGGCAGATCACTCTGCTATGTCGAAATTGTAAAAGACGTAATAATAATTGGTCTGATAAGGAAATTATATCGCTTTGCGATGTTTGGAAAGAATACTTAAATGATCTTCGATCACAAAAATGTAATTCTACCGTCTACGAAAAGATAAATAAAACACTCCTTAAAAGAATTAAAATAAGAGACGAATATTTCAATATTTCTTCCTGTAAATGATCATTTAGTGCATTTAATAGTAAATATTCGATCAAATGCTCCGTTTCTTTTCTTAATAATAATGACATATTGAATCAGTCTCGATGAAAACATTCAAATAGTCCATTATTAACGAAAAATCCTACCAGAAACGGAATCAATGGCAACTTAAGGCGACTTACATCTCGAAGTTCGTTGGTACTCTATATACAGTTTTAAAAGTATTCTGGATTCATTTGTAACCAGCGGGTGGGAGATATGGATAAGGCGACTTACATCTCGAAGTTCGTTGGTACTCTATATACAGTTTTAAAAGTATTCTGTAACCAGCGGGTGGGAGATATGGAATTAACGGTTAATCATGTGTCTCTTTAAGCCTGGTTCACACTTAGGTTGTAGAAAATTTAAGATCGTTTTTCCATTGTTTGGGTCGCGACCCCAAACACCAGTACTGTATATACAATATTTAAAAGCTCTCTCGATTCATTTGTAACTATTGGGTAGGAAAGACGGAGCTAACAGTTAATCATGTGTCTCTTTAAGCCTGGTTCACACTTAGGTTGTAGAAAATTTAAGATCATAAGAACCAGATTGTTTCCATCATTTATTGCATACTGAGCAAATGATATTGTACAATAAGCTGTATACATTGTGTTTTACAGAAAACTCAAAGTAGAGGATCAAAACACCCAGATGACCATGTTTTCTATATAGTATTGCACATATACAGTATATGTACTATTCTAAAAGACTGTATAGTTTATACTAATGTTAAGTTTGAATGCTAAATATAAATGTACTGTATTTTATTAAATTTAATAAATTCGAATTTCATATTCATTTCTATATGTGTTTTCAATAAATCGCCAATCCCGATTAGCTGCCAAAATTGTCCCCATACGGATAGTGGCATCTTATCAGGGTTTGACTGTATAAATTTGTAGAATAAGCATAACAAAAATTATTTTTTTTAATGTATTTCCCAATTATTAAATTGCTGGGTACATTTCAAGCCTAAACTTAATAAATTGCTTGAACTCTATATCAGCTGTATGCAACCTGGGGTCGCGCGAAAAATCTCGTAATGAAAAATGGGATCATGAATGAAAAAAGTTTGAGAAGCACTGGTTTATTGCATACCGAGCAAATAAGGATAATGTACAGTAAGCTGTGTCCATTGTGCTTTATAGAGAACTCAAAATAGAGGATCAGAACAGTAGATGGACATGTTTTCTATACAGTACTGTACATATACGATAAGTATACTATATTGTAAAGTATATAGGTTTTAGAAATGTTAAGTTTAGATGCTGAATATATTTAACTTAATTAATTATTATTATATTTAATTAATTAAATATATTAAATAAATTTAATAAATGCATTACATTTGTAGTGTATTTATTAAATCTAATAAATTCGGAGTTCATTTTCATTTCTATACTATAGGTGTTTTTAATAAACCGCCAACCCCGATTAGCGGCCAAAATCTCGCAGAACGGCGTCTTTTCGGGGTTTGACTGTATTTCGTGCATAGCTAGTGCAGGCCTAATCACTGGCAATCTCTTGTATGTAAGATTTATTCTTAGCGCTCGTGTTTAACACAATGATAAAGAATTGGTCTACATTATCATTTTCTTTACACATACATTATATTTATTCGTGTCCCTATAGAGGTAAATATTCAGGAAAAGATCTATAACAAGATATGAATCTAGTCAAGGCAAGAAAAAATTATCCTAGTAAACGCGCCTGAAAAACACCTTTAAGCGGTTATTTCTGAAAATATTATTTTTTAAGTAGTCACATAAAAGTGTATTTCAGATAAAAATCACTTCAATCGAGATGTTCCGGGTTAAATTCTGGATCAGCACTTTCAAGTTTTCAGGATGGAATTTGAACGTAATGTTCTAACCGTATCCTTCAAATTTACACCAATTCTTATGAGTTCCTAAATGGCTGCTAATTAATGTGCACTACCAGTGTTATAATTGAACAAATATATATATATATAAATGCCAAGAGCGATAAAAAAGCCAAGAGAAATAATTTGTTTTAAAAAAACTTCATTCACTTTCTTTTTTTTTATTTTAAAAATAATAAATAGCATTATTTATAAATACAATAGAAGCCGCTTATTAGAATCACTTTGGGACCGATCTATTTTGATAACATTAAGCAGTGCATTCCAAAAAAGCATAATTTTCGATTTTTTTTTATTATATAGTAGTCGTATATATTGTACTTTGCTGTTATATGCAGTGTAATCTCGATTAATCGTTTCGTCGGAACTCCCGAAAAAACTATGGATACGAGAATATGATAGATGCGGGGATATAAAAAAATTAAAAAAAAAATGAAAATTAGATTAAAAGATAACGCTAATAATAATACAAAGCTCTATAACTGATGGACGAATACTTATTGAACTTTATACTGTAATCGGTTAAGCCGATTTTTATCCGTTTTTTTTTCGTAACAAAAACAGTTCGCGGAAAATATTACAAGAGGAAGGAACCGGAACAGTGCACGAACGTGGTAAAGGGAGAACAGAAGGTTTCAGGAAAAGAGAAGAGAGGCGATATTTATTATAGGATTGACTTTTGTGGTATAGACACACAGGTTACTCGCTCTACTTGTTTCTCCTTTTTTTTGTGTGTGTGTGTGTGTGTGTGTGTGTGTGTTTGTGTTTTTTGCTCCATTAAAACAAGAGCCAAAAAAAAGTTAAATAGTTAAAATATTTAAGGTTTTCAGGGGAACTGTTATCCGGAAGAAATTAGCGATAAAAAAAAAGAAGAAACAACGAATGCAAAACCGAAATTGTGAACACGTGATGACGAAAGTGCATCGATCTCGTTCCTTCGTTGTGCATCGAGTGAAATCGTGATTGCCTAGCATCACGTGTAAATTCCGCTCCAAGTTGCATTCGTCGTTGATTACCGCTAATCGTAGCCATAGATAAGTTTGCTAGACGTGTCTTAATCAACATATGACGAATTACGGCCGTTACACCCTCCCGAAAACTCCTGTAAGGATAAAAATTGTAGCCCGAAGTCGCGGTAATGAAGTTAAAACATACAACCGTGATTTTAGTTGCATAAAGATGTTTACCGGCGTTATTTATGGAAACATAAATATCCACGCGGTTTAAAATTAAAAAAAAAAAAATCCGCTTTAAACGTGCAGATATCTCATTTATAACGGATGATAGAATATTTTATTATGCGCCGCCGGATTGTTTAGAAAATTCGCCATTAGTAACTGCAGTTTATGTAAATATTAAAAAAATATATGTGTAATGCTAATTCATTTTTTGTGCTTTACTAGTTTAATACGATTTTTTGCCGTTCGCGAATAGTTATTTTCAATTATCGACATTATTTTCCTCATCTTGTCAAGCATTTAATGCGAGTCAGTTTTGGCTGAAGAAATTAAAATCTATTGATGTTTTTTCTTTTTTCTCTGTTAGTAAATGTTGATTTTGATTAAGATTCTATTAATTTTTTTTTTTTATTTTATTTTATTTTCCCCTTTGCGTAGAATTGATTTGACTAGTTTATCTCTCGGTTGTTTTTTGATTAAATTGAGTTTTTTAACTTTAAAAAGAGTTTAAAGGTATTTTAGCTATTTCTTAATCAAATGTGGACCTTTTTTGAGGGGGAGATATATATATTGTCTATGTGTATATATTTATACGGAAGTATTTTTCTCTTAAAAAAAATGAGTTTATTAACAAAACTACACCCGCGAAAAATATCAGGAGGAGGAAAAAAAAATCGTTTCTTTCGGAAAGAAATAACTCCCTAAAAAAGATTTGTCTTTCCAGAAAAATCTCGAAACTCTGGGGAATTGTTTCACCGAATTTTTAAAATTTTATATATATAAAAAAAGTAGACATCATCTTACGGGAAAATGTCTGAAGATGTTTCCCTAAAAACGTTATTTTTCGGGATAAATCTTTCCTGCTGTAGGAAATTATTTCCTCAAATTTTTAAAATGGTTTTTTTCGGATAACATAAAAAATTCCAGGAACTTATTTTTTATCATTGAGATTTTCCCCGAAAGTTAACGTTTTCAGGGGAATATCTTCAAACATCTTCAATAGCATGCCATTTTTTTCGGATAATAAACCTACCTTAAGGGAAATTTCTGAAGATATTTCCCTAAAAACATTATTTCTCGGGATATATCTTCCTACTGTAGGAAATTATTTCCTCGAATTTTTTAAAATGTTCTTTTTTGTATAACAAAAATTTCGAGGAAATAACTTTCTACGTTAGAGATTTTCCCCGAAAGTTAATGTTTTCAGGGAAATATCTTCAAACATCTTCCATGACATGCCATTTTTCGGATAATAAGCCTACCTTACGGGAAACTTCTGAAGATATTTCCTTTAAAATGTCTGTCGGAAGAGAAATCTTTTTATTGAAGAAATTTTTCTTTGAATTTTTTAAAATAATATCTGGAGAAAAAATCTTTCGGGGAAAACTTTCTTATTTCACGGAATTATTTCTCCAAATTTTTAAGATATTAATGAAAAAAATCGTCTTACGGGAAGAAAAGTGCTTAAAAATAATATATTTGGAGAAAATCTTACTACTCTAGAGAGTTATTTCATCGAATCTTAATATTATTACCCGAGAAAAAGATATTATGAGGTAAAATTCCTCTACTTTGGGGAATATTTTTAAAGCAAAAAAACTACGTTCTAAAAATCAAAAGAATTTCCGCAGTAAAAAGTTACATAAAATTATTTTATTTTATTGTTCTAACCTATCTTTTTATGTGGGATGAGTAGTTTAGGAATTGCTGTTTTCCTGGTTCTAAAGGGATAGGAAGTCAGATTTGACAAGAAGCTTTAAGAGACACAATGGATGCCCAGATTTGCCTGAGGTTGTGTAAATTATTCGGGCTTTTCTTTTTTCATTCCATCTTTTTTTTTTTTTTTTGTAATACCGCGATAAGGCGTATTATTCTTCCTTTTTTTTTTTTTTTTTTGTAATACCGCGATAAGGCGTATTATTCGCATCTATCTGTGCGCTTAATTTTATTCCGGATTTCGGTATTCGCAAAGCATAAATCACTCTTTAACGCACAATAAAAAAATAGTTTTCGTTTTATGCTAACGAATTATCGTATATAAACAATGCTATAAACACTCGCTTCTTCTGTAATTATAAATTAATGTCTTTTATTATATAGAAATCATTGGGGTAAAATTTTGCACTACTTAACGACGTGTGGGGGAAGAGGGATTTATTAAAAATACTTTTCTCCTTGATGTATAAAAAAAGAAAACAACAATTATATTTGGCAAACTGTAACTTATACAATTTTGAAATATTTTTTTTTTCCCCGCTGTTAATTTAATTTCTTTCTTGTAATCTGATTTATCGTTTTTCTAAAGATGTCCCGATCTTTCTTCTTCCGTTCAAGAATAGAAATTCCTTCATTCGCATTAATCTTTTTGGAATATCAATTACAATTAAACAAGTGGCGAGTCGTTTTTTTTTTTTTAATTTTTAGTAGTTTTTTTGTGTCTTTTTTTCTTTCCGAACGAGTCGTTTTTTTTTTTTTTAATTTTTAGTAGTTTTTTTGTGTCTTTTTTTCTTTCCGAAATATCCCAAACGGAACCTTTTCTCTTCGCAAATAGTCGAAATGAGAATTTCTTTGAACCGTTAATAGGTTTGGCTGAACGGTGTCATGTTAGCAACGAAATACAGAAGAAATTGTTAAATATTCATGTTTCTCTGCAACTCACTTCACCCCAACTGCTTGTCTGAGTTGGGTTAATGACTCACGGCCATTTATCTCAAGAATTTAGGATGTTCGTTCTTTGTCGCCGGAGAATAGGAGAAACTGTATCGACGATATAAGTCGAAAATTTACCGAAGAAACTTTGCTCTTCCCAAGCTTTATTGCAATTACAACTACTACCATTACTACTATTTTTCTTTTTTTTTTAGTTAGAAGAAACAATTTCCCGAATATTTTTTTTTTCAATATAAGTTATTAGGAGTATCGACACGGGCTGTAAGTAGCGTTGATAGATTTCGATTTTGATCTCTTAAATGTTCTTGATCATCAGCTGTTTAATCTATGGCGGTGAGTAGAAATTTTTTTTTTCAATATAAGTTATTAGGAGTATCGACACGGGCTGTAAGTAGCGTTGATAGATTTCGATTTTGATCTCTTAAATGTTCTTGATCATCAGCTTCCTTCAAATGCTGTTTAATCTATGTCGGTGAGTAGAATGCGCTAATTACGCCGGATTGTAACATCCCTGTTAGATTTATACAACTTCAGACATCTTCCATAACGTGCCATTTTTTTCGGATAACTCTTGAAGATATTTCCCTAAAAACGTCTGTCAGCCAGAGATCTTTCTGCTGTAGGAAGTTATTTCTTCGAATTTTTTTAAAATATCAGAAAAAAAGACAGCTTTCGGGGAAATTTCCCCATTCTGCGGAATTATTTCTCCCCCCCAAAAAAAATAATTCGATAATTCGGTACAGAAACGGCATTTAAAACGTTGGCGAACAACACGTATCGAAGTCGAAAACTCGATTAAGGACAACGGCATTTAAGGCGTGTTAATTCGACGTCATTTTCTTAATTGCCGTTTGTTTTAAACTCGAAAGCGTAAAAATGACCATATTTAAAGGAGTTAAAAAAAAGGAGTAGGAGGGAGGAGAAAAAATCGGATAGTTCCGTTCAGCCGATGATTATCTGATCCGGTTAACTGCTCTCGTGAATTGTTTGACTAATGTCGCTGACGTCGAGATCAATTAATTAGTCGTCACACACACACACACGAAATTTTCCCCAAAATGCAGAAAATTACATTCGCGTAAAATATCAACCTGGAGATTATTCTAAACATTTTAATATTTGTTCTACGATTTTATAAATTCCCAAATTTTCCTCCCTCCTCCGGATCCTTTCCGATTTTTCGCCACTGTCTGCGCTATGTTTAATGCTTAATAAACGTATTTAAAATTTAACAATTAGTCGCTCTATATATTATATATTGTTGTTATATATATATATATATATAATTTATTTCGGTAGTTTTAAAAGTAGTAAAACGGGTAGAAGGATTTCGGTCCCGCAAAAAAAAAAGAAGATCGAACACGTTTCTTTCCATCAAAATGCTAATTTTCAGAAGTTCGTTTGTACAGTTTTGTATCAAAATGGATATCTTCGTTTCCCCAACTACATTTCTTCATTTAAGATCCTCATTTTCTGTAACCTCATTTCGGTCGATATCGTCTCTTTACATTTCTTTCTTCTTTTTTTCCCCCGCTACATATTTTTTTTTCTTCGTCTTCTTGCTTTCCCTGGTAGCACAAAACTTTTTTTCTTCTTCGTTTCACTGGTGCGTTTGGTCTATTTTAAATAATTACCGTCTTATTCCAGTTTGATAATTTCTTACCCCGGTTTTTTCCATTATTATTTACGTCTGTTCTTCGTAGATTATAAGAAAAGTGTGATTGAATTTACGTTAAGAAATGGAAGCAAACCGAAACCATTCGACTGAAAGAAAAAAAAAGAAACTTTTACACACCTAAAAAGCCAAATATAATTGAGTTCTGGTCATTATTATTTCAAGAATCATCATTTAAATTTTTACCCCCCTCCCAAAAAAAAACGGTTATCGTAACGTCGACGTCACATTCGGTTCTTGTGCAAGAATGACAACCGGCTCACTGGTTTGCCTTACGGGTTTTGTGGTCTCTACACATTTCTCCTCCCTGATAAATGTTTATTCCTCTGTTATAGATTTTTCTTCCCCTCTGTTTCTTCCGAAAATAAAACTTTAAACAAACTTTTAATGGCGGTTTTATAATAATTATCGTGTTTCTTAATGAAAATACGTTTCTTAAATGGATTTGTGATTTTACTCATTTATATGGGAAGGAAAAAAATAATAATAATATCCCTACCGCTAGCCTAGAGCATTATCGCATTCAGAGATAGCTCATCGAATAGCAAAAGTTATCATTAATTTTTTCCCTTCTCTCGATTTTTTTTTTTTTTTTAGTATAAAAAAACATCACTGTGACGTAACATACATCACGTTTATGGCGTTATTCGATTTCATGTTTAATTTAAGATCGTCAGTTACACGTTTTAAGCTACCGGTATTATTATAACAGAGTAAGTGTAATCGATTGCATTCTCCGAATGGTTGCGATCCGAGGACCAATCACATAACGTAATGTGTCGCTTGTGACGTAACAACGACTTACGACGCAGAAATTTCTCACAACGTGACAATATCTTATGACGTAGAAACTTCTCGCGACGTAACAATACATTATACGTCGTTTAAATTTCCCCTGATGTAACAATATGTTGCTATAAAAATTTTCCAGTCGTCGTAACAATATCTTACGACACGAAGGCGTAACAATACTTTATGACGTAAAAAGTTTTCGTGATCCGATCAGAGGATCAATTAAAATGTAATGTGCGTCTGTGACGTAACAACAAATCATGAAATTTCCCACTACGTAACAATATCTTATGATATAGAAACTTCTCGCGACGTAACAATACATTATACGTCATATAAATTTCCCCTGATGTAACAATATGTTGCCATAAAAATTTTCGTGCCGACGTAACAATATCTTACGACGCGAAGACGTAACAATACTTTATGACGTAAAAAGTTTTCGTGATGTAACAAATGCTGCGTAAGAATAGCTTTTATTTATTCGAATATTTTAACAATTTAAATTATTTTTTTCAATTAAAATTAAGCGGACTCGCGTTTCTTTATGCAAGAACTTGTAAAGCCTGAATGTAACAATTATCCTATTGATATTCAGTTTCAAAAGCATTTACAGAGATGTCAAAAATGGCACTAGACACTTGTTGGAATTCCGTTTATAGATTGAATCAAACTAATTGATTAGCAGTCTATTTATACTCCTGCCGTATCGATAGGCAGTATCGTTTCCTCATTAATTTGTTTTCCTCCGCTTCGTTAAAACCATTCTTTTTATCAATTTTTCGTTTTAATTCCCATTCGTGTCGAATATATATGTGTGTGTGTATATAAACGCTACGGTATAATAAAGAAAGTACAAAAAAGAATATTACTTGGTAAGTAGAAAATGCGATAATCATTAGGCAACGCCTACAGTACCACGCATTTAATAACAATCTTTTGATGGCCTTTTCCTTCTGAAAACTATTAAGAAGAAAATCGATGAAGAATATTATTGCATAATAAACGGTCATAACTGTGCTGCGGTCCGATTTTCGCACGTCTCGAATGTGTGTGACCATTTCTACGTAAGGAAAACCCGATAGGTTTCAACGAATAACGCGTTATCACGTTGGCATTCTAAGTTGTTGCACTGCCCCAACAACATCGGGGGAGTGGGGATTTTGGTTATTTTTGGAAAATTAAGACAAGCTTTCGTTATTTTCTCAAATCAGTCAATAATAAACGACCGTTTTGAACTTGGAACCGGCTGTTAAAAATGCTGGAACGTGACGGTTTCACGCACTTCTAGACGAAATTTCTGGTCGAAAAAGCGGATAAAGACAGCGAAATCGAAGAATTACTTGGTGGTATCCGTTTAATTTATATATTATAGCGATTATATATAAACGGTTTACGGTATGTATTCGGTGAACCGCATTCGATTCGGAGAAACTGATTTCCATTAACACTTCTGTTAAACATAATATTCTCGTGTTATCGTTATAATTAATGAGATGTTATCGTACCTATCGCGTTTGACGAAGCCCAGCTTTTATATTTCGCTTAAACGCGTGTGTGTCCGAAAGCCGCCAATATACGGATTTAATACGTTCGAAGAATAATGGCGAGTAGTAGTAGTTTTGATTAGCAATAAGTTAGCGATACTTCACTTTTATCGATCGCTCTCTCTCTCTACGTTTTCGCGATTTGCAGAACTTTGATCCGGTTTAAGTTTAGTTGATAAATTAAAATGCCACATCGTATCGCAGTCGCTAAAGTAACGAGTGTGCTTCTTGTTTGTAACTATATATATTCACTCGAATGAGTTGTATTATTTCGATAGTTTGTGTCGAGATATTTTAAATTCGAGAATCCTCTCGGGAGATAATTATCGAAATTCGCGATTGCTTTACTGTTTTTCTTCTCGAAACTGTTTTGTTTATTAAAACGTATATCAGTTTAACCGACGAAACGATGCACAGACAGGAAGGACTTTTAGATATAGGGAAAAAAATCGATGTGACAATGTTTAACGTTCTCGATCTCGAAATCTCCATTAAATGTCTTGCATGCGATGTTTTTTTTTTTTTCTTTTAAATATCTTTATTCTGTATACTGTATAACATATTTTTTACCATAATTCATGCTGTAGTTATGGTAGTAGGTCGTTAAAAAGTTAAACACATTCCACTTAGAAAAGTAGGGATTCGCTCTTAATTTTCGGCATTTCTAAGCGATTTTAAGACTGTAAACAAGCAGAAGAAAATTTAACAAAACTCGTCACTTAAACTCTTATTTAGAACTGGAAATGATGGGTATCGTTTTCGTTTTCGTATCCGAAGTTTAATCAAAAAAATATTGCATGTTTCCAGTTCCACGAAGCAGTTAAAGATAAGCAGATTCTTTTTTTTTTTCTTTCTTTGTATAAAACGTTTGTTTTTCGGTAATATAAAAGGTTTTATCCTTTACTTAGAAACTTGAGAATCGATCGAGTCGAGAAATTTCTTTAGTAGTAAGTAACTGGAGGTGTACAGTAAATAATGGTTTCAATATTCTTCCAGTTTATTATGTGAGTACCGTTTTCGTTTCGGCATTAAGTACTGTTATGATTTTAAAGCATTCGTAAGGAAGAAAATTATTTCCGTTTCCGATTTTTACGACGAGAAACTAAATATGGATAAATTGTTCGTTTTTACTGTTTCAAGTTACGTATCGGATTAAAGTGCATCAGCCTGTAACATGATGTGGTAACTTATGTTTATATAGTATTTGCGCTGCAAAAAAATATAAAATATATATAAGCCAACAATTTTTATATAAAATATCACTAGAATTGTAATTTTAGCTTTATTATAACCAGGAATTAAGTTAGAAAGCGTCTAAAACGGGTTAAAACCGCATGAACCATTCGATGATATATATGTCACGATTTTATTTCGTATTCTTTTAAATTATCTGGATGTTGTTCATGGTCTTTATTTTTTAGTTGGCAGGTTCCATTTATTTTATAGTTACTTCCTCCTCTTTAAAGTCGTCTTGTTTACATTATATTACCGGTTTTTATATTAGTTTTCTTGCGTATTCACAAGTTCAAGGCCATATATTCAAAAGGAAAGTTTGCCAGTACAGCATTTTTGTCCCCAAAGCCCCTACTGCCCGAATTTAATTGGCAGGAAAATCGAGGCACGATTTTCTTCTTCCCCCTCAGCGTGTCTCAAAAACTTGTGGTCCATCTCATTCGTAATAATGCTTAATAGATAAAAAAATCGCCCATCAATGCGGAGTACATTCTCTCTTCTAATACAACTCGGGGGATACTTATTGTCACTTTTATAATTCTGCTGATGAGAAAGAATAAAAGTAAACCTTTAATATAGATCATTGCGGATGCAAACGTTTGGAACTCCAAAGAAAAAAAACGACTGCATTAGGTAAATTTGGAAGTGTATGCCAATAATGCCAGTTGGGTAGATTTCCCATGGCGTGAAGAAAATTTTACTACTACTAGTTTTTTCTTTCTTTTTTTTTTCCTAAGAAAGTTGCTTTCGAATAGGGAAATTTTATGTTTCTAGTTCGAAAAAAGGAAGTTCCGAGAAAAGTGAATACGCTGATGTGTAAAAATGTCCAGTAATATTTTAGAAAATTCATCCCGTTCTACGTACTACTACAGCATTTGAAACTTGGCTTGTGCAGTTTCAAGTTCTTTGTACTAGATCCGGACGAATTTTCTTTATGTTAGTTATAAGATTATTAGCTTAATTTTGCTGTCCAGGAAAAAAAGAAGAGCATCTCCAAACTGTATCTTTAATTTTAAATTGAACGAAGAAAAATGATAATTTGATGTCACAAACTGATATGCAAATTTGTTATTTTTGATGAGAAATATCGAACTAGTCACGTTCTGAACTTCTATCATTACATAAAAAAAAAAACTTTTGTGAATATTTTATATTAAAAAATTGGATTAAAATATAATACGATGAAGAATTAATACGTTTATCAATCTAATTTTCTCTAGTATCTTCTTTATTTAAGTGCTTTTTTCCTTTCTTCCGACTGTTTTTTTGGAAATTTTATTTACGGATGTTTATTTTTATAAGATGATAACTTAGGAAATTTTTTTTTTCATACATTCCCATTTATAATAAGTCAAAGTTGCAGTAAATATTTTGCGTCTAGTCTGCAAGATGTTCAAGCAAAATATTAGCGATTCACTGATTTATGAATGAATGGAAAACAGTTTTATTTGTCGCAATGTGGTGGCGAAAGGAACAAAAATTTGTTTTCAAAAATTCAAATTTAGATATAAAGAGTTTCTAAATTAACGGCAATTAAACGATTAAGAAAATTGCTATCATCTGTTATAACAATGCAGTGCATAATATGATGGTAACAATTACCATAAAATCGTATTTACGTTTTTACAAGAAACTTTTTTTTTCTTTGCTTCAAGCAAGTCAGAAGCCGGTTTTAAGAGTTATTTTATGACGTTTTTAGTTGTATTTATCGTATATAAAAGTATGTACAGGTCTCTAACTGAGAAAAAATTGAATATCCATCAAATTAATGAAATTTCGAAATGTCGTCATGCTAATTTTTACATATAATTCTCTCTCTTGCATATCACGAAATCGTGTTATCCTATCATTAAGTAGTTAAAATAAAAATTCGGATCCGTATTTTTCAATTTATCATCTTCAATGAGAAATTTTTAAATCATTTTTTGTAGTCTGTATTGATTCTTTATAGTGTTTAATTATTTTATACATTTAAATAATTTGTCTGCCGTTATTACTACGTGAAAAATTTGCGCACAGATCTGTAATAATTTTGTTAACTAATCAAAAAATAAATTAGCTGATTATTGTTACTCATATTTGGAACTTCTTTTTGCCTTTCTTCTTCGTTTTTCTTCCCAGTTTCGATTTGTATCGAAGAATTCTGCTGATCTATCGCACAAAAAAAATTTTTTCTTTAGATATCGATGTTTGTTTACTTCTAGAGTTCTGCAAAACGTTTAATCCTCCCTATCAGAAGTATAATCTTAATGGTTACAGATTGTTAAGTAGGTCTGCTGTATGCACTTATTTCATTAAATTAAATTAACTGCAGCATTAAATATCGAGATATTTACTTTCTAAAGAAACTTTTTTTATTCATCTGCGAGTTTATATTTGCTTATTCTGTGTTCATTCGTTACGATTTTATAAACTCATGTTATAGCGTACTCGATAGTGATGAGAGTAATTGTTTCCAGATTACGTGACTACTTTCCTTAAACATCTTTTTTTTTTTCCTTTTTTTTAATTAATAGTTTGTTTAATTTACACCTGATCAAAAAGATAAATGTTACGGCAACCTGATTATCTCGAATAAAAATGATTCCGATCAAGAATTTGTATAATTATACGCCTGGAAAAACCTTGAGCAGTTTTGTTTGTTTACGCTTTTCCTAGTAGTAGACCTACAAAAGCATTCAAGTAAAATGAGGTTTTGAACTTAAATGCGTGTTTAGGTGGCCCTCGCAGTTGTTAAAATACGTAGGAACGGTTTATAGTCACACAGTGTGTTGTTACCTCCAGCTGAGAGTCTGCTGTATGTCGGTCACAAGGTAATGAGTGTCGTCTAATTTGGAACGAGCAGATGTGTCGGTGCAGGAGACGATTGCAGCCGGTCCTTGGGGCTCTTTTTGAAGAAACAAAGTTCATCTATTGTGACACGTACGTTCCAACAGCCACTAAAATTAAGGACGCTAATTCCTTTCTTGTATTTCTGATGATTACCAGTCGTTCAAGAAGAGATTTATAAAACGTTTTACTAACCTCTTATCGTGGTGTTGGAATATATAAAATTGGTTTCTTAATGTCTTGTTTGTGGTATTCATAACCGGATATAATTTGCAGTTGTAATTAGTCATTAATTTTAACCGGCATCAGAAGGAAATCGAATGATCGGGCTGTAAGGCGCCACACGTGACTCCCACGTGGCGTGGTTCGTTAAGGTACTAAAACGAAACGTGCCACGTGGGACGATGAATTAGAAACGAACTCGCGAAAATCTCTTTCGGCCTTTTCAGGTCTTCCTCCCTTTTCCCCTCCCCTCTCTCTCTCTCTCTCGCTCAGCAAATCCGATTTCTTTTCTGAAACCAAAACGGAAATCACGTGACGTCGTCCTTCGAATTTCGCAGATAGTTGGCATTCTTCGGATATCAATGACCACGGAAACTTTGTCTTTTTTTTTTTTCTTTTTCTTTTTACCAGCGGAAGAGGATAATATATTTTTAATGTTTCCTCTTCTTCCTTGTAAAAATAAAGCGATATTCGAAGAATCTGTCGTTTCTGTTGGCGCGATTTGGCGAACTTTTTTTTTTCTACGAAACAAAAAATAAAATAAAATAAAAAAATAGTTACTGAATCGGGCGGAGTAAATTTTTAAAAGTTTAATTATTTTGACACGTTTCAAAACGCTTTTGAACTGTATTTGACTCTAAAGTGCGTCGAACTCGTTCCGTAATCGACAAAGTGGAACCACCTTTTGTCCTTATTTCTAAGGAGTCGTTAAGATCCACTTAAAGAGAAAGGTAGTCAAATGCAACGAAATACCCAGTGAAAGAATCCACTCGAAGAATTTTCAAATTATTTTTTTTTTAAGTTAAATAACCCTCACATTCGGTAGTCAAATGCAACGAAATACCCAGTGAAAGAATCCACTCGAAGAATTTTCAAATTATTTATTTTTTTTTTTTAAGTTAAATAACCCTCACATTCAGTTTCCGCAGCGCCGTTCGGAAATGCAAACTCGCATCAAAGTTTGTTTCCGGATGTCGTTTCAGTTGATATAACTCGCATTTAGAACTCGCGTTTTGCCGCAAACTTAACGAAACTGAGACGTTTGCCACGTGTGATGTTGTCATCATCGACGTGTGACGTCACCTGGTAGCGGTGTCGGTGACGTCAAGGACATTGGCGTCGTGCCAGAATACTCCAAAAATAGCATCTTCTGCACATCGCGTAATTGCAACAGTGTTTTCGTCAGATATGCTCGCAAATAATAATAACAATAAAAAAAAATGTCGAAATTAAAAAATTCGCTACCATGTAAACGTTTCAGATTTTTACAGATCTGTATACCCGATACGAAGCAAACATTGGCACAATAATTAATTTTACAACTGTTACGATCTTGTTATAATTTTTCGCATCAGTAAGTTCAATTGAGACACACGTTGACTTCGAGAGGCAAAGATTATTTTTATCTCGATGATAACGACGGATATCTTCTTGGAGAAATTGCAAGATTGTATAATTACGACGAAGAAAGGAAGAGAAAAAAATAAAAATAAATAAAAAGTTTGTTTCTGTCACTTAGCTAGAAGCGATTGGAAGAAATTTACAAAAGGGAACTTTTCCAAAAAATCAATTGAGCAACAATTTGACTCAAGATCGTTATCATTCGCGATTTTTTTTTTAACCAACTTGGAAAAAAACGAAAACAAAAATACTGAATTGGCATATTTTCTATTATAAATAAATAATGACTAAATACAAAATGATTTTTTTTTTTTAAGTTTTCAAGTGTTTTCTTTAGAAATGTATTTAATTGATAAATTCAGAAAAGTTATTAAAAAAAATAAAATAAAAAATTAAGATAGGCATGAATTGAAAATTATTCCCAGAAATAAATTTTCCAACTGATTAGTAAAAAAAAACAAAAAAAATTCTATAGATTAGACATTAAAAGTTAAAAAATTCAAGTAAAAATAAATTATTGCTGCATTAAATCAAAAACACAAAAATATTTTAATATTTTCTTAACCTATTTTCTTTTTTTTTGTTATTTCTAAATTATAGTCTTTGGTAGTTTCCATATTCCATAAATTCTCACAAATTGGAATGAATCAGATTTCATTAATAATTCATAATAAAATCTCATAACACTAAAATCCTCCAAGGGTTTAAAAGCAAATTGAAAACACTAAGTGCATATATTAAAAAAAAAGTTGATAATGAATTTGCAATTTATTTTGTTTGTTTATATTATAATCTGCTAGCATTATATAAGTGCTAGATAGTAGTGTTTAGATAATACAATTATTAAACTATTACAAAAATATTTTTATTTAAAAATTTATGTAATAGTTTAATAATTGTAGAATATTCTACCACTATAGATTAGTAAAACTTATCTGCCTACTGTTGTTCTAATCAGTTGTAATATGAATTCTTCCAAAAATAAGCATTTAAAGCATTTTTCAGTTATGAAATCAATCCAAAAATTTCATGCTAATTTTCTGTATATTTTAATTATTTTAAAAATAATCATAGTTTATCTTTTAAATTTTTAAATGCAAAACAGTTTTATTAATAATGAAAAATGCAATAGTTACAGTCAAATAAAAAGTAATGCAGTTAACTGTATAAAGTATTAATAAATATATTTATCTATCAAGGATTGAGATTAAGCAAATCTATGAAAAAGAAATATGATTATTTGTATAGAAAATAATCATAAATGCTTTATCTTCTTCTCAAATCAGCAATTATTGAATTTGGTTTATTATTTTTGATGAATTATTATATAAATTGGTAAAAAAAAATCATCTTCAGTCAAAATAGTCCAAATGGAAAAACATCCAAACACATCGAATATTTCTTATAACTAATAAAATTTGGTATACTGGCTACTTTCCAAATCAGCATCTCATAACAATAATCTAATCTTTGGCATAAGGCCAACAGGAGGAACCATCTTGAGCTTCTTTAGGATAATCTAAAAGAAATGATGGAGAAATAAAAGGATCTAACATGATATAATGAGCAAACAAAGTGGGTGGAGGGGTCATAAAATTCCTTCGACTGATCTCATTATTATTATATTTATTCCTTCTTTTTTATTTTGAATTTTTATTATTAACCCCATTTCTATATAAATTTAAACTTGCTTTGTCGATTTAAAAAAAATAATTATTCTGTTCAAAACAGTGCTGGTTTTAAATGTTGTTTTTGGATTTTGTATCACTGTTTATCAGAGTCTCTAAAGATTTTTACCTCATTATTAAACCATTGGAACAGTTTGTGGCAAATTGCCCATCCTTGTGAGCAATTATCCTAAAAATGTTCTTGTTTTTAGATATTTTTATTTTGAAATGAAAATTAAAGTTAAAAACAAAATAAATTTATTTATTAAATACAGTATTATGCTAATAATTTTGATAAATATTTTAATTTGCTTTATATTTGTGTTTGACATTTCTTTTATGAGAAATATGATACCTGTTTGTATACTGTATTTAGAGATCATAATTTATATCTTAATTAGATAAGATATACATTTTAAGTAATATACCTTTCTAATTCAAATACCTTGTTACAAATACCCTTAATTATAATATAGTTTTTATTATATTAGAAGCTATATAGACTTCTTTGTTGTTTAATTTCACATAGTTAAACTAATAAAATAAATAAGTAAATCATACTTTATGCAATTAAAAAATATCATATCAAATTAAATAATCAAAAATATTCTTTTAATGAAAATTTAGTTTATGTAATTCACAATAAATTTGGAAATTATCATTGATAAAATTTTAAAGTATCTGGAAAATTCACTATAATTTAATATATAAAATATATGATATTTTTCAATAGTAGAATGATATAATTGTGAAGCTAATTTTATTCAGTACAATTGCTAATTATTTATGATTTAGTTATGTAATCCCAAAGGTGAATAATTAATTAAAGTGTGAAACAAAACTTAACTCTTCAACTTAATTTGCTCAACAAAGACATGTTGCTCAGAATTTTAAACTTCTCCAGTATATTTTAAACAAGATGAATTTTAATTTCCTTATATAATTATTAATGTAATATAAATTATTTATTAATGTAGTAATAAAAATTAAAATTTAGTAAATAACAGGCAATTTTAAATATCTTAAATATATACAGATCTTATCGTTATGTAATTTATATTTTATCATATTCTAACAATTACTATGAATTGAGATATATTAGCTTATTAAAAATTTTGTTGTTATAAATAAAATTTTATATTTTAAAGATGGAATTTTATGATTCAAACTAAATTTGATTTATAACTAATTTATTCATTTGTAGCATTAGCCATAAAGATATAAATTACTTCTGTTATATTTATAAATAATAATAAAAATAAGATTTCTTACTAAAATTTTCTGTGGAAATAATGCTATTGTTATTGATTTTATAAATGAATCAAATATATAAGCATAAATGAATATAAAAATAACATAGTCTATTATATTTTTAGATCGGAAG
>AYEL01081703.1:0-52384 GCA_000484575.1 Olivierus martensii | reverse complement strand
TAAAGCTTAAACTTTTAAATAATAACTTCAAGGGAACTATATCCAAATAAACCTAAATAATCCAGCCAAATTTCAATAATTTAGTTTAAATTATTTCAAATCATTAAAATTATTCCATTACGGTTTCAAGGGCTAAAATTTGGCTGGATTATTTAGGTTTATTTGAATATATAATATGAAATTTTTGTAAAGATATTGTAATTGAATATTCAAAGTATAATTTTAATAAAAAATCCCTTAATTTATATAAAAGATTAATTATTATATATTCCTATTTTTAAATAAAATGTAACATTTTAATAGTTAATATCTTGTTTAAAATTATTTTATTTATAAATATTTTAATTAATTTAGAAATTAACTATTTTTTATTATATCCATTTTATTAGGTATTTGGAAGATGAAATGAAAAATACTGGTATTAACTATGAACAGCTAAACATAAGTGATTCCTTCTGACAAGGAGTCCAGAATGAAAGTTAGTAAATCATCAAATCAAGCAAAAGATTTAGAAAACAATATTTTTAAGTTGTCAAAGTGTAATAAATTATCAAAAACAAAATCTGCAGATAAAACTCGTAATATAAAAAAGACAAATATCTTAAAAAGTCTAGATTGTGTAAAAGCTATTAAGAAATCTAAAAAAGAAAATATCAAAGGTGTTGTGCCAGGAAAGAAAAGAAAATGTGCAGAAATTAATGAACATAACTCTAAATCTAAAGAATATAAAAGATTTGCAAATAATATTAATTATTCAATAAAGGAAAATATCAAAAAACAGTTTCATGATACTACAGATAAATTAAAAATTCACAATTATTCAAAATCTCCAAAGGAATGCAAATATCAAGAAAATGCAAAAAAGAAAGCAAAATTAAAACAACAAATTTTAAATGTCAAAAATAATAAATTAAAAAAACAACATAATTCCAATGTATCCAAAGAGAAGAAACAAAAGACTCATTTGAAAGGCATAAAAGAAAGAAAGACAAAATTAAACAAACATAAAGATCATAACTTAAATTTAAATAAAAAATCAAAAATGAAACGTAATCATTTAAAAGAATCTAAACAAAGTTGTTTGAATATTCAAAATAAAGTTTCTAACAAATCTCTTTATGAACAATTAAGTAAAATGAAACTTTCAAGTGGTAGTTCCTCAGACAAAGAAGTACCAACAAAAAAGAAAAAGGAAGTTATATGTAATGGAACATTATATAGTACTATGAAGAAAAATTATAAAGAAAAACAGCAAAATTTTATTCCAAATAAAAAATTAAAATCTAGAACTTTTGAAGAAAATATACCACCTCAAGAAAATTCATCAAATGTTTCTCCAGCTAAAACAGTGCCAACTTCAGCACCTCGTTGTCATCGTGTAGCTAGTTTAAATGCAATTGCAAAAGTGCATATATTATTTGAAAATGAATTCAGAAACTGTAACAATAATGAAAAAAAAGATGATGTAAAAAGAAAACTTTCTACCTCATTTTCAAAACGTAATGTTTCACCGCCTAAGCAAGAATTAGATAAAAAAACAGGAAAAGAAATTAAAGCAAAAATGCAGGGGAAAAAAAATATGCAGCAGACCAAAAATATGAATATTGTTTCAGTAAATAAAGAAGAACAGTTAAATAAACAGAAGTCAGAAGAAAATGAATTGAATGGTACACGAAGGAGTAAAAGAATGGCTAGTATGAATGCTCAAGCAATTTTAGCTGTTACATGTTCTTTAAGACCAAGGAGAAAGAATAATAAAATAGCTGTACCAGAACATATTTCAGTTTCAAGCACAGAGAGTGATATGACTGAAATACAAGTTAAATGGTCATCAGAAAAAGTACATCAAGAAGTAAATAACAAATCAAATTCTTCCACATCATATCAAAGTAAAGTAGTTATTATGGGTGTTAGAAGCACTAGAACACTAAAAGCTGATCAACTAAAGGATCATTTAAAGGATATGAAAAAGACCAAATCTAAATTAGGAAAGAAAAAACCTGTTAGAAAAGATGATGATAATTTAGTACAAAATAATTTATGTAGTTATCATGCAGTAGCATCTGATGATAATATGGCAGTCAGTAGATTGGGTCTTACCAAATATACAAAAGTTACTAAAGTGCACATAAATACTAAAGGAATGGATTTGAAATCTACAGAAGATTCAAACCTTCATGAAATAGAACAAGGTGAAATGGCTGTTATGAGCACTTATCGTTATCAGACAAAAGATAGTTATCACCATTGGCAAACCATGTTTAGCAAGCCTGTGCCTGGTCAGCTATCTAACCAGACAGATGCTGACTGCAATGGATGTTGTTTAGCTAATCCAACTCATTCGTATTCATATCCAACAAATTCTGGTCCATTAGCCATTCCAGGTGTTGGTGTAGATGAAGCAAGAGATTGTTGTATAGGTGGTTGTGATTCAAGTTCTCCAGTGCCATGCAATGTGGATAGATGTGGTAAGTAAAAACATTATATTAGAAAAATTGCTTTTTATTCTATTAATATGAGAATTAATAGTTTTAATTCTAAAATATTTTTTATTACAAAGTAAAGAATGAATATTATATATTTCATGCTACTTATTGATTTTTTGACTGACATTCTGCCATCTGTTGGAGAAAGTACATAATTATAAAGAAAAATTGAAAATTACTTAAAATTCTTAATTGAATAATATAATATTTTATTCTTTACTTATTAATATATTTAAATATATGTAAGTTAAATTTTTTGTGACTTCTATTTTCTAAATAATAATTTCTTTGGCATTTTAAATTTTAGATAATATTTCATATTCATTGATAAAATATTTCTTTATAGGTTGTCAGCAGAATGATCCATATTTTCAACGAATGATTGATCCCTTCTGTAGTAACAAATCTGTTTATACTGCTCAGCCATCTTGTCTTAATCTTCAACAGCAGAGTTCAAATTTAATCTGCTGTTCAAGAGAACAAAATGCATCACAGGAAGCTCATCACACAAATGTATGTAAGAGACAGGAAACACTTTGTTCAGCTGATCAGTGTCATCAGCAGTTATCTAATTTTCAAACTCATTATAAAGATTCATCTAATCTAAATAATCAATCTTGCCAACAGACATATCCAAGTAGATATTCTTCATATAATGTCCATTGTCATAGAACCTGCCAACTACATAAATTTTCATTGCCATGCCATGGCTGTACAACCCCAAACCATATCCATAGGTCTCATATACATTCTTGTTTGAACTACCAAAAAGCCCTTTCATCACATAGTCAAGACATTTGTCCTCCAGCACCTCATTCTCCTAATCCTCATCTTGCAGCTCCAACTTCAGATTCAGCAGCTTCTCTTGCAGCAAAAGTACCAAGATCAGAATTATTAATGCCACAAGAAGCAAATCTTCCAACTGAGGGAAAACTTTCGATTGAAGATGGAAGTTATAAATATTGTTTATCTTGCCAAGCAACAGTTTGTGAGAATGATCGAAATATGAAATGTGTGCCTTCAAGTAGATCAAGCCTTTTAAATCAGGATTCACTAGATAATTCTGAATCAATATATTTTAATTCTACAACAGCAGATAAACAACGATTGAAATCAACAGTTGCAGATATTCAATTATCACATGGTGGAAAAATAAATAATTGTAAAATTACAAATGAAAAAATAAGTAAAAAGCATCAGCTGGAACATAAATATCCTCCTCGAAAATCCTTCAAATTTTTGAAACTAAATCAAAAATGGAGGCGATCAGAAAGCCCAGAAGATGATATACCATTGTGCAATTTGAACAAACAACAAGTATCAACATGTTTCTCACAATTAGATAATGGCATAATTAATGAGGATTTACAAAAATCTACCAAAAAACATAAAAAGCACTCATTATCCAGATTTTCAAATAATAAGAAACTGTGCCACAAAGATACGGACAATTGTGTTAGGGAAAAGAAGTTAGAAGAAATTATACCAAAGTTATCATTGCATTCTCCTATTCCAAGAAGAATTGGGAAAACTAAATATTCTAATGGATGGTCTTGGGAGGGAGAACCTTTTGAAAAACTAGTCTTGTTATGAAGTTTAGTATTAAGTTATTTTAGTTTGTTTGAAAGTAGGTTAATAATAAAAATGAATTTATAATATTTTTTGTTATTCATGAAACATTATAATAAAATTATGAAGTTCAAAAATATTTCTAAAGGGGGAAAAAAGGCATGATTAGTTAAAATAACTTTAACAGGGTTTAAAATAAAAAAATTATTAATTTTTATTATAGAATAAAATGAATTTTTAAATTTTTATTTATATTAAAGTATAGCCATAATTTTCCAATATATGAGCATTGAAAATTATGAGTATTTCACTACTATGAGTATTTCATTTTGGCAAAGTATAGAGGATGAGACAAAATTAATAATTAAGCAAATTTGTTTTATTAAATTGCAGGCTCTAGGGATATAAAGTTTATTTATTTATTTTTGGCAGCCAAAGATAAAATTGTTAATGTATAACCTATCTTCCAAATGACTCAATAAATATTTAAATTAGTCTAGCACATAGAATTTGCTAGAGGACATATAAAATATCTAATGTTATCATGTAAAATAGCAGAGTATTTGTTAATTTCATTAATGTTTGCAAAATAATTGCCTTATCAAACCAAAATTCCTTACATTTTGTTAGAATCAAAAATTGCTAGAAATTAACATTTTAATATTTACATATAAAATATATTCATCTACCAACAATATGGCATATCAAAATGAAGTTATAGTGAACAAAAATTTAATCTATATTTAAATAATGATGATCATTTTTATTATAGTTTTAATTTAAACTAGTATAAATAATCAAATTATTTTAGATAAGCAATATCAAATTAGATCTTCTTCAAAATATCTGTGATCTTTTAATTGAAATTTTTGAATAAAAATAATATCTTTATAACAATTTCAAAGGATATCAATTCTACTGTATAATGATGATCACTATATAAATAAAAGAAAAATTATAATTAGCCATAATAAAAATAATCTAAATAATTAAAATTATAATAAATTAGTAATGGTATATGTTAATAGTAATTTTAAATTTAAAAAAGTACTTTATTTTTAAGAATCATATTTTATTATTTATTCTTTTCTGCTAATATATTTACAAAGTTTAATAATCCAGTCTTAAGTGTATATATAAGGCTAATTTGATGATAAATTTTAAGGAAAAAAGAAAATCTCGTATTAACAAACTTTCTGACTAAAAATAAATCATATTTGAATCTGATAAAAATTTAAACTATTATAAAATATAATAATATCTAAAAACTTTTTCATTTATCTCTCTTACTTTGCTTTGGAACTTTTTAAATTAAACTTGAGAACTAAAATTCCAAATGTAATATATTTTAAAATAGTGTAGTTTTTTACATATTAACTAAAGAACTAACTGAAACATTTTATTTTAACTCTCTCTCTCTTCTTTTTTCTCTGATTTATTTTCTTTAAATATAATTAGGTGTGTGTGTAAAAATTAATTAAAGGAATATTTTCTCCTTCATATTGTCTCATCAGTTTTCATCAACTATAATAAATTGTATTTAAAACAATAAAAATATTGATGAAATCTGATGAAAGGTTTATATTAAGTTGAAAATGTTTCTTTGCAAAAAATTTTTTTCTATATGTTAGTTTTATTTAATGAAGATTATTAATTAAAACATTTATATATATTTGTAAAAATTTTATTAAATTTGTTGTTTTATAATAAAATTATCATCATTTATTTTTTGAGAAATTATAATTAAATAAAATATAATGTCTAAATTTTTAAAACAGAATGATGATATACCCCGTCTCAGGAAATGTTATTCTGCTATGCGTCATGTAGAAGGTGATGTTATAAGAGTTCGGGATTGTGTATTACTAAAGTCGGGACCTCGCAAAGCAGATCTGCCTTATGTAGCAAAAGTAGTTGCATTATGGGAAAATTTTGAAGATGGTATGAATATATGCATTTTCTTACAAATAATCTTTTTATTTTGCAAATTATTAAAATTTATGAAACAAATTTTATAATATATAAAAGATTGAAAACAATGGAAACATTTTTAAATCTAAATTTTAATCAGAAAAAAATAATATGACTTTAATATATAAATTTAAACAAATTTTAATTTGTCATTATAGAACAATGGAATATTGTATTTGATTTATATTATGATTTTTGCTTGATTTATTTTATATTAATAAATATTATTATGTTTCTCTTATTAAAACTAAAAATATTGCAATCTTTAAATATTTAATGATCTGTAAATTAGACAATTACCAATGTTTTTGCTATAATGTAAATAAATATCTGTAAATCAAAAATATTTTATCATTAGGTGAAATGATGCTTAGTTTGTTATGGTATTATCGACCAGAACATACAGATCAAGGAAGAACGTCTCACCATATGGAAGATGAAATATTTGCTTCTAAACATAGGGATATAAACAGTGTAGCCTGTATTGAAGATAAATGTTATGTCTTAACATTTGGTGAATACTGCAGGTAAGAAATCACATAATTTTATTATAAATTCTTAGTTTTTTCTATAACTAGAATATTACATTTTAAAATCTTTCTTCATAATTATAAAACAGCTTTAACTAAATATAAATAATTAACTGTATGTCATAAGTATATAGTCATAGTTATAATTATATATAAAAACTCTTTACTGCAATTTTGTCAAATTGATATATTTAACTATTCTTAGATACTAGATTATTTTCTTTTGATTAAAAGCATTTGAACTATTTATTTTGAAAGTGGTGTAAGTCCATTTTTTTAAAACAATGAGATATTACATAAATAAAAAGTTTACACTAAATTAATGTAATATTTCACAGTTTCTTAAAAAAATGGATTTACACCACTTTCAAAATAAACGGTCCATTTATTAAATTCTATTGAATAATTAATTAATTTGTAAAATATTTATTAAACTAAAAATTGAAATTATAATCTATCTTAATCTGTTTGAAAAATATTTTCTAATTAAATAATCTCATCTTGATATTTATATTATTTATTTTATATGATTTATTGAATATTTATTCACATTTTGTGCAGTATGAATGTTTAAGTAAATAATTTCATTTCTGAAATCCTTGACTTAAGAGGATAAATACAATACTTGAAAGATCATTCTAGTATATGAATAATGATACAAATATCATTAGCAAGAATTGTCACTGATAAAATATGCTGATCATAGTGCTGTGAACATTATAGTTATCTATTCATCTAGAGAAATAATTTTAAAACTATTTTTGAATAATATAGCACTGAAGATCAAAATTTTATTCTGTTCTAATTAAATATTTTTTCTTTCAATTAGAATTGCTTCTACTTTATCTGAATTTATCACAGCTTCATATTTGATATTTAAACTTGTTTAACAATGAAAATCAATATTCTGTACGAGTGAATAATATAATTGAACTTTGGATATTTCTATTTCTAAATCAAAGATTTCACTTCCTATCACAAATTTTTTATAAATGTTTAATCAAAATTACAATTAATTATTAATTTCTAAATGTAACAGCATAGTTTAAAATTTATTAATAATCATTAAAATTACTATATTTTAATTCAAAATTTTCTTTCAAAAGTTGACCTTTGGCAATTAAAATTTTTCAATTAAATTATTTAAATTACCAAAATTTTCCTTATATTCTATTTTAAGTAAATCAATATAATTTTAGAATTATATATTCTTCTTAATTATATTTTTATGTGAAAAGATTTATCTTAAAATTGGAAATTTTAATGAAATTGTAATAATATAATTGTGAAATTTATCAAACAAGAAATTGAGATTATATTATACCATAATCTGTTTCCAAAATTTTTTTCTGATTAATAATAAATTTTTTAATAATAAAACTGCAATAAATATCTATATAAATTATAATTGTATAGAAGTTGTTAATTGATTTCTAAATCAATGGATAATTTTATTTATTTAGATAGATAAGAAGATATCTTAAATAATCATAATTTATTTATATTTTTTTTCTTTACTATAAATACTGTGATATTTTATCTTTTTTTTTCTCCCCCTCCCTGCATTAATTAATCAGAATGGACAGATAAGCTTATCAATACATATTGTTAACTTTATTGATAATTGGAATTTTAATCTTTTTATCCAGAATCTAGTCCGACCGACTAGGATATCCTTCTTTTTTTATTATTATTTTATTTTTTTTTTCTACAGAAGATAAGCAGATAGCAGAGAAAAATTAAAGTTTATATCAGTAAAATTCACAATATATCTAAAGTAGAAGTTAAAAAAAAAATACAAAGAGAAAAAAACCAGTTTTATGACCAAATTGCCAAGATTATAAAGTAATCCATCTAAAATATTAAAGTCAAATGCAATGATGGATAAGTTATGCCTTACAGGTATCAAAAAACGGATAACAGCTTTTGTTTTCTGGTTTTAAAAAATATCTTTAGGGCCTTTCTGTGTTGATAGAAACAGGCCTATAGCTACACTTACCTTATATATAGCATGCTACATATGCAAACAATGTGCAACATTTATAATATGCACTCTTATTTTTTAAATGTAACAACAAAGAGTGCACAGGAAAAACGAAATTTATTATTTTCTAAAGTAGTTTTCCTTTTTTTATATTATGAATCAGCCATTATTTTAATTTTTTAGCAGATTTTTTCATGTTTTTACTACATCAAAATAAATGAAAATAAATAAATTTCGTGATCAGCATAAAAAATTATAAAGTTAGAAAGTTTGAAAAAAATAGTTTTCCTTTTTTTATATTATGAATCAGCCATTATTTTAATTTTTTAGCAGATTTTTTTCATGTTTTTACTGCATTAAAATAAATGAAAATAAATAAATTTCGTGATTATAAAGTTAGAAAGTTTGAAAAAAAAGAGTAAAAATTTTGATTTACTTTAAATTAAAATATATTCAGCCAAATTTTTATAATTAAATTTAGAGTTTAAGTTTCATTAAGGTGTAGCGAATATAAGCAACGACAGCGTAAACTCGGTTTTTAAAAATTTTCTAGAATTGTTTTGACAAAAATTTTCATTAAAAAACTTAGAAAAACGAACTTTTAACAAATCTTCATCATGTAAATTACAAAAGATAAAGAGAAAAGAGAACAAAGTGCATTGGAGCTTCTTCACCGGACTCTGACCACTCCAAACACATCAAATGCTTTCTCTAGGGAAATAACAGATAATGTTTATGATCCTGAACTTCCTTAGGTAATTTTACTTGACCATCTTGCATGTGAATGTCCTGCGGGAAGATAAAAATTTCCCTAACGATCATCGAAACTCTAAACTCTTTAAGCGTTAATGACGTTACACATGGTAGGCATCTGTACAGGGAAAACCAAATCGTTACTTCTTATCCATTCACAGCTTCTTTATTTATTTTTAATCTTGGAAAACTCTCGGAAAAGGTTTTCTTCCATAGGACTAAAGCGTTTGGAAATAATTAGAGTTATTTTACTTCCTAACTATGTTGTTCCACTTAATTAAACTAAATGACTTAATGGTTCCGATTCGACTACTGCTTCTTCCTCATAAAATAATACAACTTCCGGTATTCTTCACTTTGAACTATCGGAAGCCCATTAATCTACTTAGACTGAAGCTTTCTAATCTACTTAGTCTTTACAAAGTTTAATTTGGAGTCAGTCCGATAGCCATCTTTTGCTAAACTTTTTACCCTTTAACCTCTTTCTGGCATAACAAGAGATTTTTCTTGTAAGCATTGCTCAGAGGCTAAATCATGTTGAAAATTCTTCAACTCGATAAATTCTTTGATATTTATAAACCCTCATGTATACAATATCTCTGTATTATCTTATTTTTCTTTATGTTGGAACTGTTTTTGAGCGATATAAAGCCTTCTGGTGATCTCAGAAACCTTCTTAAATTCCGAGACATTAGAAGAAATATTTTTAGAGGATCAGCAGTGCGTTGTAAGAAGAGGATAGACGCCGAGTGACCCAACAAATTATACTAGAAGACGAAACAATGCCTATATCTGTGGGCCGCACCCTGTTGACCGCAGCATATCTGACTGGGTGCGGGCTAGATGTCAAACCGCAAACCCTGTCATTTTCTCTGCCTTGTTAGGCCTGAGGGACAAGTTTGAAAACTGTAAGAATCAGATCGTTATCTGGCACAGGAGGGGATCCCAGTCAGGGGTGTGATTATACACTTCTGCCGCCACCAGGCCTTTTACTAGACGCGTGCAATGTCCCTGTAATCGTTGTTAATGTTCGCTTTTTCTATGCACGTCAGGACCACAAATGTAATAAATGATAATAACTACGTATTTTTTTGTGATTTTTTTTCTTAAAAATCATGCCAGATAAATTGCCAAATAGTAATAGTAGTAGTAGTAGTAGTAGTAGTAGTAGTAGTAGTAGTGATAGAAGATATTCGAATGGACAAACTGAAAGGATTTAAAAGTGATTCGCTTGTATTATACATCTTTATTTTCAAAACCTGTATAGACTACTTGTATATTTTTTTAATTAGTTGTAAAAAAAATACCCCAAGGCCTTTCTATAAACTCGCTGTGGTCCTAAGAAGAATTTAAAAATATAGTTGATAGCAAAAAAACCTAAATAAATTGTTACACAAATCATGATGTATTATTGATTTCGAACGGGTTTCCATCGTTGAAAGTTCAATAAAAAAAAATCTCTGACGTCATAAATTTTAGATATGCACCCAAGAAAAATTCGAAAATAGTATCTGAAGGTTAGGAGTCATGCCAAGGCACAATGCCAAACTAGGAATTATTTCAACAAGCCACCTTATATAAATTTCCATCCGTTCCGAAGCTCAGGATCAAAGATATGAAAATAATTTTGTTTAGCATATTTTTCTTAAGAACGAATTTATAATAAAGTACCAAATTAAAATATTTGCTTTTGTATTTTCCAATTTTAAAGATCTTGTGATTTTACTTGCAAAAATTATCTAATTTACAAGCACTTGCAGATCACGGATATAGGTAATATTTATTGGATTAATCACTTTTGAATAAGTTCCAGCGTAAGTTACTGTAATTTTTATTAAAACTAAATGCTCTAGAGAAGAAGACAAAAAGCAGAATCATGAAGATTTTTTAAATTTAAACTTTCAAAAGTTCTTTGACAGACAGATCTACTATATTTACTTAAGATTAACTACTTGTTTTTAATTACAAAAGTGAACTCTCCGATAATTCTTTTTTTTTTTTATACGTATATATAGAAAAAAATAACTAAAACAAATAAATTAAAATCTGAACTTATGCATTCCTCTAGAGTCCCCCAGAGTGTTGTTCTGAATCCTTGTATATTTCAACTTTTTTTCTTGTCCTGTTGTTGTTGTTGTTCTTTTATAAGCCGACATTATTCAAACTAAAACATTTTTTTTAATGCCTCGAGGCTTTATAAATTGGTTTATTATGTGCACCACAATTCTTTTTTCTTCTTTAAAGATTCTAATGTTATGTAATAAGAAGAAAAAAAAAATTTAATCATTCCAAGAAAAGTTTTCGTTGTTGTTTTAGTGCGAGTTCATGTATGAGTTTAAAATAATCTGTAGTAATAAATAAATAAATAATTTCTTAATTTTAAATATTCTAAATTGTCTAAAATTTAATGTAAAATTTTTTTTTTTTTTTTTGCTATTTAGAAAGTATTTCGATCTAAGACAACAAATAACCATTTACAACGAAAGAAAAGTAACAATTCTTTACGTTTATAAACATAAGTCGAGCATAAAATGAGATTTTAGATAATTTTTTTTTGCATTTAGAAGGTATTGCAGCATAAAACAAACAAACATTGCAAGTTAATCCATGCGGAAAAGAACTTATAAAAATCTGAGCAAGGTGTTAACCTTCAACTTCACTTGATAAAATTCGATATAGTAGATCAAGAAATCTTTGCAGGATCGTATTAATTGAATTAGAAATGTTGAAGCAAAAATTACGTTTTTTTTTCGTAAAATCATCAATTAAACCAGTTTATTAGCGCGAATTACCTGTTTAATCACAAATTCACTAGTTTTAAATAAAGAATGATTTAAATCTGTTGCCTAGACTCCATAAATAAAATCACTAGATGGAAGGCCTGCATTATAAACCTACAAATTTTAAGACCATTGAAAACATGGGCGTTTCAGAATCCAATAAAACGTAAAAGTATCCCACGCCCCACACCTTTACATCCCAAATTTCGACTTGCTGACGTTCAAAGTTCTACTAGAAACAGCAATAATAAAGTTTGGAAAATTAGTACAAGCTTGTTATTTTATTTTATTTTATTTTTTATTACGCCCTCGAAGATCACATAAAACACTCCAAATAAGATAATTCGCGTGATTAATGTCGATAATTACCGAATATCAAACGAGACACTTATCTTAACATCTTTACTTTTATAAACTGCTGATTGGTTTATTGAACCTTTACTTCTTCGCAACTTTCGACCGGACACCACGTTGTCCAACAGGTCCAACTCGGAGCAGTTTTTCAAGAACTTTTAGAGTGTCTGCAATTGCCGACGGGTTCCCACACCTGGCGGCTGTTCCCTAATTTGTACCCTAATGTGTCCACAAAAACGTAATAACAGTGTGAGAAATGACCGGGAATAAATCACTATTGCAAGATATAGCCCTGGGTCCTTAGCTTCTATCAGAGGGCAGTCGATACATCTGGTTTGTTCTTCATTTCTACATGTCTGAAATTTTATCCTTAAGGGCTATTAGATTGTCTCTTGTTTAATTATTAGGTTATAGTCGGATCTAGACTATATGTCTAATCGAAAGTGACCTACGAATCCCCAGAAGAACATCTGTTGTCGTACTTTTAACGTTATTAGATTTATGATTCGATGGCGTAACTGATTGTTTGTTATTTCACCAATTTCTTTCGTATAAAAAAAAAAATCTTCAGCTACCTGGAGTTCTCTAGACTTTTTAAAAGATTCCAGTTTAGATTTCGCACATATTCATTGATTTTTTTCTTAGGATACTCGTACTGGATCCACATATTCAGTAGTTTAATAAATAACTTGCATAAAAGCCTTAAAAAGTAGAACTGAATGACTACTTCCATTCTCCACATTTCATAAAATTGAGCCTCAAAGGCACAGATAATAATAAAGGCCGTTAGTCTGTTTCAAAATAAAGGCTAATTCACTCGATTATCCAGCTTTTGCTTGTCAAACTTACATCGTATTAATCTTAGCCTTATCTAAATAAATAGCAGGCTCTCTCTTCCCTCTCCGGATAATTACATCCTTCAAAAAAACCTTCTATGAGCAATCAATCAGTAATAATTAAGCTAATAAATTATAAATTAACTATTATTATTTTAAAAGCCCTATAAATTATCCCTAAAACGTTTCTTGAATTACGATAGATTTATTAAATAAAAAAGTTAATTTTCTTTTTTTTTTTTTAACCAACCGATGCTAAGGGTTTAATTGTAGTTTTTTGGCCTGGTTATTTCGTAAACAATCATTGTTATTTCACGCCCCTAATTCAGTTTGGCAAAATAGCCTCGGGCCTTAACTTGCGACACATATATGTACGATACACACTCGTTTATTATATAAAGATAACAATTTAATAGATGAAGGAAGGTACAGGAAAAATGGCAAGAGGAACGGATGCCATGCAATAAATAATTTATTAACATTATTTATAAATTTTTTAATAATTTATGCTCGTAGAAAATCCAGTTATGTAATGTTTGCTTTTCTTTATTTTTCGTTTGTCATTGTTTTTTTTTTTTTTTTAACAATTTTCGAATTCATTTATTATTTTTTTATGCTGTTACTTCCGTGATGTTTGTGCATATTTAGTATATATTTTTTTTTACGGATTATTTCTAGAATATTTAAACAATTTTATATTTTTTTAACAAAAAAAAAAAAAATATTCTTAAGATACTAAATTATTTTTATGCAAGTTCTTTCACCTTTATTTCGATATTATTGCTTCCATTTTTACATCCACTTCTACCAAACAATTCTTTGTGATTTTTTTCTCCCTCCTCCTTTATTTTTTTAACTTAAATATTTTGTAACCATTAAACTTTAATAGGATTATTCAAATTATATTATAATTAAAAAAATTTGCAAAAATGTTAAAATTAGAATTAAACTCTTTGAAAGTCTGAAGACCAAAATCACGTCCTTTAATCTTCTTATTTATACATTAAATATAAAATTTGCACACTTTTTAATTTACAAAACTTCTTAAAAATATGTTTTATTTATGTTTTAAATCTTAAATTTAAGATGTACCAAATTTATTCGAGAGATATACGCATTAAAAATTATTATTCTGTCTTCAGATAACTTACACTCTTCCGCTTTCTATCTTCGAATCCAACAAGATATCATTGTGAGGGGGGTCGACATTGTTATTTTTTTTTTAACAATAAACGTTGAACAATGGATCTCCAATCTAAATTTATAAACAAACATCTCGAGTTGTATTTTTTTTTTTTTTATGATTATCACTCTAATTCTGATAAGTGTGTAATGATACATGAAATACGGTCTTGTGACAGGTCCCTGTCTGCAGACTTTCACAAAGGTATAGAATTAAGTGTGAGGCAGGGTTAAGTACGGAGGTGGAGTCAAGTCGTGACTGACGCATCTGTAGAACCTAGGTGGCTCCGACCAATTAAGGACGAGAGGCCATTGACCCCAGGGTGAGGATGGAAAACGTAAATATTTTCAAGGCGTCATCTCCCAGTAAGGGTTGAATTTTGACTTAAAGACGTCAAATTATTTGCATTTATCGACGCACCTTACCCTAAAAAACGTTAATGAATAATAATAATAATAATAATAATTATTTTCGGTTAACAACAAAAATTAATTAATTTTTTTAATTAAGGAAAAAAAAACACGTTGCGTATCGTTTACTGTTTTCTTACGTTTCAAAATAACATTTTTTTTCCTATTTTTAAAAGCTTAAAAATTATAGAAATTATGTTGAAACATTAAAATATCCTTCTACTACTATAATATCGAAGAGATCCAGTATAGAATAATTAAAAAATTGTTAATGAGGTTTTGAAAGAGGTTTCCGTCTTTAAAATATTTTTTATCTGTATTATGGAAAATTTTTTAAGCTAGTAAACAAGTTAAATAAATATTTTTTTATATTTTCTGCATAGAAAAAAAAAAATTTATCGTCGTCATAAAAAATATTTTACATGCTAATTTCTCATTTAAAAGATTTAAATAAAGATAATCTCGCATGTAAAAAAGTAAAAATAGTTAATTAAAAATGCGACTATGTTTCAAATGTTCTTGTTTAATTTTTATTGAATTATTTATAAAAAGAAAAAAATTCGTTCAATAAAATCAACACTTTTTAAAATGTAAATGAAGTATTTTTTCTCTATATTAAATTTATTGATATTCAATTTTTAGTCGTAATATAAACTTTTTAGGTTAAATAGCCTTTAACGAAGATGATGATAAATTTTCAAAAATTTATTAAGAATTTTAAAAATCTAAATTGGCAAGAGAAACACGAAACTTCGAAAAAAATAAAAAAATATATAACTAATAGGGAGCTTTAAATATATACAAATTTTTAGAAAGTATATATATATGTTTAATAATTGAAAATTTAATGAATTTAATACGCTTAAAGAAGTTTTAATCTCATTAAATGCATCTTAAATAGTATCATACTCATCAATGAGACTTGAGAGTTACACAAAAGACTTTTATCTAACACAAGTCTTTCTTGGTGTTGGGATTTTTTTTTCCGTCAGTGTATAAATTTTTTTATTTTAAGTAAAAACATAATTTTGCGAGTTTTAAAAAATATTTTAAATAATTTTATTTCTGAATCCATCTAATTCCTAAATTTCAAATTCTTTTTTTTTTATAATTGATAAAAAATAGTTTAATGATAATAAATATTCCTGAATAATTTAATTATCATAAAAGAAATGATTAATTATTTAAAAACTTAAAAACAAATTTTTTTCAAAATTTTTTAATGATTTATAATTTTATATCTATAAAAAAATAAGGCATCGTATATAAAACATTCAATTTTCGTTTAGATATTTTTATATAGAACTAAATACATAATCAATATTCTAAATACTTCTGAAGAGTTGAAAAGATTTTAAGTTAAATCATTTAAGCAATGATTAAACTTAAAATCTAGATTATTGCAAAATATTTATATTTCTAAAATTAAGCAAATTATAATTTTATGATAATCAAAAAGGTCCATAGAATGAGAAGGATTGATAGAATTTTAGAATTATATATTTGCATTCTAGATATTACAAAGAAATTATAAAGTATGGTAATGACATTCACAACTTTGTATTTATCACGCGTTATTAATTAACCATTGCTGTAATAATTCAGATAAAAATAATATATTCAAATATATGATAAAATTTTCAAACTAATTCACTCAGAAGAATTTGGTGTGGATCATTTTCAATATTTGAGAAATACTAAAACCAATAAGTATAACAGAATGAATAAAATAAACTTTGTTAACTGTATTATCGGATTGAAAGTTAATTTCACTAGAATTCTTAATTTTTCTATAATGTAGTGTAAAATTTCGGATTTTTTTTAATTAAATAAATTTTATTGATGTTTTCTGAACTAATACTGGTGCAAAGAGGTGCATCACCTCTTTGCTCTTCTTCCTGTAAACATACTATATACAATACACGAATGCTCGATCTTTTACTTGCTTCATTCATAATTTTAAAGAAAATTAGTAAATTACTATAATGATTTAAAGAAAGTTTTTATGTCCATAGAATTCTGCTACATAATCACTATTAGTGCCTGTGACTCGTAACCGTAATCAGCGATTGAAAATTTTATTTAGCATTATAGTTAATGTTACTTTGATGCTTGAAAATATTCAGTGAACAGTATTTTGTGTTTATATTAAATATTTTCTATACTATTCTTTAATCAATTATTCGCATATCAGAATCAAATTAGTCTGTAAAATGTTATTAATTATGGCAGGAACATATCTTCAAAATTATCACATAAATTATAATAATCCATTGAAATCCCGTTAGCACACAATACATTCAGAAAAATACAATTTCGGTAGAATGCGACATGAATTAAACAGAATGTACCTGTACTTTTAGTTCATACCCAATTTTTTTTTTTTTTTTTTTTGTTTTTGTTTTCTATAAATGACGTAAGCATTTTTTTTTTTTTTTTTTTTTTGAGAGAAGAATAATGTATTTTTTAATATTTTTATTTATCCCAAAAATATATGCAATTATTTTTAAATAAATTTCTATAACTTTATAATTATTATTGTTGTAAAAATAGTGTGTGATTCGTTAATTTGTTTTATCAACAAGCAGACGACATAATGTGACGAAAATTCTTTCCAATAGAGGTCATTAAAAATATTTAGCGAAGATGGCGGGTACAAAACGATTGCAAAAGGCAAGTTTGAATTTTAAAATTAATTATTATTATTTTACAGAAAAAATTTATTTTTGTAAATGCAAAATTCATCGTTTTTAAAGAAATATTAAATATTTGTCATATTCGTCTGTAATTTTTATTATTATTTAATTTCTATTAATTAATTCAATCTTTCGTTACTAGAAAAATATTTCTTTATAATAATGAAAAATTATTGTAAATTAATATAATATATTTTTTATATTATTTAGCATTTTTTTGTTACAACTTCAGGTGACTTGATTGCATTGGCGTTGAATCAATAGTCTAATGATAAATACTATTATTTTATTTATGAATTAAATAAATAGAAAATTTTCTGGATTACAGATGTATTCAGTGATAAATAAAGTAATAAAATTATTGCACATTTAAGAAAGCAATTATTCGATTTGAAGAAAACTTATTCAAATCAATGTAATTTTACGATAATTTTAAGTATTTATACTGGATTTCAGTAGAATTTGAAATTAAAACATTATCTGTTTTATTGAAATATTACTTGGAAGTCATTATATTAAATTTTTTAAATTTATATATGCCTATATATTTAAACAACAATCTCTATCGATTTAGATAATCAATACCATAACTAGTTTTTTCTGTTAAAATAAAAATATCCGATCCGAATTCTTTAATGAAAAAAACAATTTTAAATGTTTTATGTAGTAATTATTCAGTACGTTCATATTAAACTTATTAAACCTATATATTAGTTAAAAGTATAATACAAATATAAATGCAAATTTTTATTATTTCTTTTATTAATGCATTTTTTTATTATTAAAATTTGTGATATGGAAATTATTATGCCATTATAATAATTAAAATATTGGTTGAGGAATTTATATTCACATATTTCCTAGTGAAGAAATTCAATTAATTAATAAATCATAATTTAATAAAACTTGTATGTAATATACATTGATAGACTTAGTTCAAATTTATTATTAATTTAAAACTTATTAACTTTGATCTCAGACTTTACAGAAATGTTTTGACTGAGATCATTTAAAAATTCTTGTTTGCATTCACAGTATAATTATAGTATACATATATTGATTTGAAATCTTTTCAATTGTAAACAATTGAAAAGATTTCAAACCAATTTCTTTTGTAATAAACTAAAAATATTATCTATTACATCAAAATATAGCCTAAAATTGTATTTATATAATTATTTAAAAAATTTAATTTTTATAGGAACTGTTCGATCTACAGAAATCAGAAATGAAAACTTTCAGGGATATTGTAGTTGATGACGATAATATTTTGTTTTGGCAAGGTTTAATAGTTCCCGTGAGATTCTTTTAATATATTATTTTCGTATAAAATTAATTACCGAGATGCTAATTATTCTGAATGAAAAATTATTAATATCGATTGCATTAAGATTATAAATATTATCATATTTTAATTCATCGGTACATTATAATATTTTTAGGAAGATTATCCCTATAATAAGGGCGCTTTCCGCATTGAAATTGCTTTTCCTGCAGAATATCCTTTTAAACCACCAAAAATTACTTTCTTGACGAAAATTTATCATCCTAATATTGATGAGAAAGGACAAGTTTGTCTACCCATTATCAGTCCTGAACATTGGAAACCCGCAACAAGAACAGATCAAGGTCAGCAGAAAATTTTTAATAATTTCATTTAATTATATTTATTTTTAGATAAAATTCATATCTTTATCAGTTAAAAATTAAAAACTAATGCTACTATTATAACCGTATATCTTCAGTAATTGAAACGCTATTGCAACTTATCAATGAACCTGAACCAGAGCATCCATTGAGAGCTGATTTAGCTGAAGAATACAATGAAGACAAAAAGAAATTTTTGAAACATGCTGAAGAATTTACCAAAAAATTTGCGGAACCTCGACCATCTGATTAGCTTCGCCTTTGAACTTTAATTACGCTATGTGCACAAATTATTCTACTTTTTACTTATGAACAAAGCATAGCTATTTTTATTTTTATAAAACAAAAATTATTTATATTTATTTTTATAAAGTGTTTATATGAATGAATCGCGGATAAATATTTATTTAATCCTTAATTTTTAATAAATATTTATTCAGCTTTCTTTTTAATGAAGCACAAATATTTAATCCTTAATTTTTAATAAATATTTATTAGCTTTCTTTTTAATGAAGCACAATTCAATGTAAATTCCTGTGGAATTAGCATAAAATTTAATATTTTATAAATTTTCACTATTGTGCATATGGAATATTTTAAATTTATAAGTGATATTTCGATATAAATTCTATGCATATTGTTAAGTTTTCAATGTTAATATGAAATAAATATAGATATGTATACAATATATAAATTTTTATTTTTCATTTAATTAATTTAAAGTAATACTTATGTATACTAATACAAAACAGAGGATGTATACATAATAGTATACATAAATTCATAAATAGTTATATATACTAATACCAGCAGCGCGGCGGCCGGATAGCCGAGTGGTAACGCATTGGTATGCCACATTGGAGGACCCGTGTTCGCGTCCCGGCTTTTTATTTTTCATTTAATTAATTTAAAGTAATACTTATGTATACTAATACAAAACAGAGAATGTATACATAATAGTATACATAAATTCATAAATAGTTATGTATACTAATACCAGCATCGCGGCGGCCGGATGGCCGAGTGGTAACGCATTGGCATGCCACATTGGAGGACCCGTGTTCGCGTCCCGGATTCGTAACGCATTGGTATGCCACATTGGAGGACCCGTGTTCGCGTCCCGGCTCTGGTCCCGGATTTTTTCGGGGTACTGGGCCCAGCCCGGTGATCCCCGTCCTTCACCATCCGACCCCCCTCCACGGGTGTGGGTGCAGCCCGTGGTTGGAACTGGCACCGCCCCTTAGTAATCTCCCTAATTGGAAAGGGGCGTAAAATATGCAAAAAAAATAAAAAATACTAGCAGCGCCGCTAGACATTTCGGCACTATTGGCGCCCTTACTATACTTCATTTCACGTAAGAAAATAGCGTTGGTTATAAATTCTGCCATCTGCGAAAAAATATCACCTGTCACTTTGTCAGTTATGATTAAAGTAAATGAAATGAAAATAGAAAATAATAAAATAAATGAAAATCATCATTTTGCCGCCTTTGTCAATTTGGCGCTACAAGCAGGGACCTGCTCGGTCTGTGCGTAACGGCGGCCCTGAATATACGAGTATTTTCGAAGCAGTTTAAAATAAAAAAAAAATCCAATATACCAGTATTGAGATCCGCTAAGCTTAGATATGACCTCTAGCGGATTTTTTTGGAACTGTTGAAAATAATAAAATAAATGAAAATCATCATTTTGCCGCCTTTGTCAATTTGGCGCTACAAGTAGGGGCCTGCTCGGTCTGTGCGTAACGGCGGCCCTGAATACATTTTCGAAGCAGTTTAAAATATAAAAAAATCCAATATACCAGTATTGAGATCCGCTAAGCTTAGATATGACCTCTAGCGGATTTTTCGGAACTGTTCAAAGGGTGAATCTTTTCAACACATGAACAAGCTTCAAGGTTAATATTCCGGGTGTTTTCAAGTTGGAACTGTTCAAAGGGTGAATATTTTCAACACATGAACAAGCTTCAAGGTTAATATACCGGGTGTTTTAGTAGGAATAAAAGAAACAATATTTGGTAACTATATGAAAACCATCTAACAATAATTTTAAAAATTGCTTTTCAATTAAACAAAATTGTAGATTTTTGAGTTTTTTTTTTTTTCTTCATAAAATAATGCTGTTATAATAATAATAGCGTGTTAAAGTCATTGCATTTTATTATTATAACAGTATTATGATTGATGTTTTTAATATTAATTTTCTCCGTTATTACTATAGATGTAGCATTAATCTTAGTTTATTTGTTGGAACATTTCTAGATTATTACTGTAATAGTCGCCAATCCGTCTAATATTATTTCTGTTACAAACTACTTAAAACTTTTTGATTTTTGAACGTGTTTTCTGGATAATTTATGATTTTTTACATCGTAAAAATAATTTATAACAGTTAAAAAAACATTTCGATATATGTAAGTACTATAGAAGTATGACATAATTATTATTATTTATTTTTTAAAAATTATAAAATGCATAGTTAGCAAATGGAGATAAAATTTTGTAGAGCGAATAATAATATAAAATACCGTGTAATTAATGAAATTATTTTTCTTTAATAGCACTTTATATGTTTAAATGAAAGAAAATGGAAACCTGCTTTGTTACTGCTGTAGCACGCATATATCGATGCATGAATCAAAAGGGCTGAACGTTTTATTTTACCGTGTTAAAGAAAAACTAATCAGTAATGATATCTGAAATTTTTTTTTAATACTTAAAAGTAGCATAAAGAGTAAAATAGCAGAAACATTGTCTGCTTTCACTAGTTATGGTAATTTTCGTCCTATCGCATCTACTACTACCTTTGAGTTACCGAATGGCCCAAGGCGTAGATACCAACAAGACTGTATCGCTGCTACCTAAGTAATAAAAATTATAGCCATGGTCCACTCCAGTCTCTTACTTATATGCATCGCTTGATTGTGACTGTAAGAAAGACTTTACTGTCGACTTTTTTCGCTCCTGCATTTCGTACACTAAATGTGGATTTAAATGTGCAACCGTGCTTGCATGTGATGGCAGAGAAGAAGGGATTAAAAGATTAAAACTGCACTTTTTTCGAAATCCCTTTTCTTCTACTTTTTATAGGATTTTCCTTTTTAGAAAGGGAATTTTTTTTTTTCCCTTTCTACTCCTTTTATTACTATAGGGGTTCGTTACGTCACTTTTTCTCCCCGAGGCCCCCAGGACCGTAGAGATCAATCAGTACTTAGATTCACTATATTCATTCTCCTGCCGTATCGTAGAGGCCAAAAAAAAAATCCTATAATGTCTTGCATCCTGCAACATTTCGACTTGCAAATCTCGCAAGATTATCGCACGAAAATGCTCAAAAAAAAAATGTTTTTTAATATTTTACAAGTCTATAAAGGTAAGAAATCCTGGTTTAGTTGTTTGATCATTTTCCGAAACCATTGTAAAAGCAGATTAACTGCACAAAGTTAAACAAGCCAAACGGAGAATTTAATTATTTCCAAAAATTTCGAATTAAATTTACAACACGACACGTAACAACTTTCCTATCTGTTTCCTGCTAAAAGAGAATTATCATCCTCAATTAATCGATCATTAGCACTAGTGGAATATTTGATCGATGTTCGGCATGCCAGTTACCATAGGTATCACCGAATGCAATAGTAGAGCACCTATATTAAACAAGAATGTAGCACCTGTTACAAATATTCTGCTTTACTGTACTCGGACAAGGACAGAGGTCGTCTTAAAGAGAACATTTCTAAACCGGACACGTACCTCTAACCCCCAAGCCACCAAGACAGGTGTGGCCTCTTTTGCAGTGCCGATTGTGTCCTCTAGTTTGATTGCTTTCACCACTATAGGGCCTTTCCCCCTTATATCGCAAGTAAACACACCCGAACTCTTAAGACTCCAACTAGAAGAGGGGAAAAAAAAACAGTCAAGATTCTAACATTCGCTAAACAAAATCAGAAAATGATCTGGCAACATAATCAAAATTCAGTTTAATCCCGAAGACAAGGTGCAACACCTTAAAAAAGAGGAGCACCAGCTATAAATATTCATAAAGTATTCATTAGCCTTAATTTGTCTGAATGAATACCTACCTACTTTTTGCCTAGCATTAATTCCAGATGCTAACCTTTTATTATTAAAATTTAGTTAAGTTTTAAGATTTTTTTTTTTCCTTCGATAACTTAAAACCTGTAACGTTTATCTTCTTTTATTTGATTATGGTTTCTGTATATTTTCCTCCTTTTATAATTTCTTTTTTCGGAGGAAAATAAATAGTTGTATTTAAAGAAATATAAAATCGACTTTTCTTGTAATCTTTGAATTGTAGCTATAGATAACAAATCTTTAAATCCAAAAATCTAGAAATCCGAAAGAAAGATTTAAAACAGGTTGTTTCAATGGCTGCTATTCCTTCTATCGTCGAATAACAGTTATAGATCTTCCGAAATATAGAACTTGCTATTCCTTCTATCGTCGAATAACAGTTATAGATCTTCCGAAATATAGAACTCTCAAGACATATATGAGACTGTATAGGCGGACAATCATTTTTTTTTTTTCCTTTTTCTTCCTTCGACTTCATCTTGAACTTTAAATAAAGATAGCATTTTAAATTTATGAGATTATGTTCGAGGTTCAGCCTTAATGTTTAATATTTTTATGACAAAGTCTGATCTTTTTTTGCCTTTTTTTTATTATATGAAGATGTAAGGTGTTTTATGTTTATTCTGTATTTTTTTTTTTTTTTTGCATGGTTTAAATGCTAAAATTATGTAGCATAAATAAAAATAAAGATGACGATGAGGAAAATATGCATAACAAATGAACTTGAATGAACTAGCATTGTGTATATATGTCGACTTATACAAGATAATTTTTGTTTGTTTTTTTTCACGATATTAAGCATGTAACCATTTTTAATAACTATTATACAAAATACTTCAGATATTAAATCGTTTCGTTCAGATATAATGTGTTCAGCAACTCGTACAGTAGGTTCGTGACCCTTTTCAAACATGCGACATACTCCAACTGATTTTGCCTACTCGAACATTTCAAATTGTTATTCCAACAGAGAGAGAGAAATCCTTCTTTCGGTTCGTCTCTGATTCTTTTCTTGTCGAGGAAATGATTCGTGAAAAAAAAATCCACTTTTAAAGATCATCCGATTGCGTACGAATTTCCGAAACAACCTAAAAACTTTTCTTTTCCAAAATAAGAAAACATGCAAAAATTCCCTCAAACTTATTCACTTAGGCGTGTTTTTCTTCTTCTTCTTCTTTATTGTTGCAATTTATTTCTATCTAAACTCGACTACTTCGATTTAATCGAAAAATAATCCACGCATTATTAATATTAATATGGAAAAGTTAATGTTTTAATGGCCAAAGGGTTTATTTCTAAAACAGGTATAACATGTTATCCAAACAAAGTTTAGCCACTTAATCAATGCGCAGAAGCGCAAATTGATATTTAAGCTAATAATGAGCTTATTTCTACTCATTCAGAATGTTTTAACCCTTTTTCTTTATGGCCTCTGGCTCCCTTGCAATTTTCTGGAGTGTCTATAGAGGCGAATGAGTCTAAATTTGTATCGCACAGTCTTCGCGCTCGCTTCCACTATTTTAGATACTAACGAGCAAATTTTAATAATAGTGAAAAAAGAGTCTTGTATATATATATGTGTGTAGGCAAAATAGATACTCAGATATTGCAGCTGTCAGTGTTTACTTGAACATTCCTCGTGTTGTCGAAAGTTTTATTGACATTCGAAAATTTCCATTAGATGAAGGGTATGGACAAACATACTCTTTGTTTAGTCTGGAGGATGCAGTGCAGCAACGTTTGCAGTGCTCGGACTGCGACGGTCAGTTGTCTGACGATGTATTAGTCATCCGTTATCGAAACATTAAAACCTGCGAGCGCTCTCCTCACTCACCCCTCCCGGAAAAAGGGGAATTTAAGGGGGAGATGGACAGAGGGGACGTAAAAAAAGAGTTGGGATTGAAAGGAAGAGGAGATTAATGACTTCAACTAATGATGTGGAGCCTGCGGCATAGGGGACCCGCTTCCTAGGATTACTGCAGTTCCTCTGGCAATAGTTGTATCTTTTCCGAAAGACAACAGCATGTTCATGTGTATGACAATTAGTTTATGCTTCTCTTTAGATTATTCTCTATTAATTAAAGACAGAAAATGTGCCTAGTAGCATTTTCCAAGTGGTTAGCGATGGCAAACGATCATTGATGAATCTAACGAGCAAATGCGATTCTTAGCTTCGGCGTTTTTCTTTTTTTGACGTTTAAAATCGATCGATTTTTAATAGTTTTATATCGATTTTAAATAAAACCAAACAAGAGAATTTTTACTATATAATATATGCCAAAAATTAAATCTTTTACGTATGAATTTTGACTTTTTTTTTTATAAAAGTCATCCAGAAGGTCAATTAGATTCTAGATCGTGAGTTGGAAAGGTACTAAGTACAAAGAAAGGGAGTTCAGACGACCAATTTTTCTCAAAAGTCTATTATTTCGTCAATTAGTTCTCCATACCGTGTTTCCATTTAGACAATAAACCATGAAACTATAAAAACCTCCATTAAAGCCTTTAGTAACATTAAAGAGTTGGAAATGTTTATAAAAAAAAAAACAAAATTTAATTAACAACTTTGCCTTTTTTAATGGTCCTTTCTCAAATCCTTCTGCTCTGTTATTGCACCTGCGATTTCCTGGAAACATCCAACGGGAGGTACCTAATAAATGCTGGTAACATCGGAGGAAGTACGTTTTAATAGCACACCAGGAAACTTGCATTTGCTTCTCTAGACTGAGCTACTTCCCTAACTAATTAGAACTACACGCTAACAAGTGGGAAGACCTTTTTCTTGTAGGAAGTTTGACCGGGCCAAAAATTTACAGCCTGCACCCAGACAGGCGGCAACTCCGGTCAGGGTGAGTGGCCGGTGGAATGTGACCCAGGCTAGACCGGGTCACTGATCTCTGAGTGTCAACTGTCTAAGTGATAAAGTTGCAGAGCGTCAACGTCTTGTTAATTGAATCACAATGTGTTAATGTCGACGTCATTCAGGCGGCACTCTTCTTGTTAAATTAATCCAAATGGTCCTTAGTTAAGATTAAATAATTCGAGACTGCTGTGGGTCACTGTTAAGTCATGTGGCACCACACAACCATTTTAAGCTACTGCTTACTAAGCGAAAAACGACTCCTGCAAGTTTAGTTTAGAATAAACTTTTCTAAAAATAATCTGATAATAAGTTAAAACTAGTTAAATGATTATTAAACCATTTTTTTTTTTTTAACCGAAATTTATCATAAATTTTATGAGAAATTCTCAATCTTTTTCATAAACCGAATCGGAATTTCTGAATGTTGATCGATAATAATCGAAGGTTTACCAAAAATGAAGTGCAGATGACTCAAACAATACACATAGAATTGGGTGTATTTAAAAAAATGAATGGATTTTACAAACTCTTATATATGTGAGTGTGTATGAGTGTAAGATGACTATAAAATCGATACTATTTATCGTCTCAGATAGCAGATGTTTTGAACACTCTCTTTCTATGTGATCGAGTAATGATTCAAAGTAGATTTCTTAATTGACCTTCATTAAGAAGTAATTATGTTAATTCGCGATATGCTGAATAAATTTCCTTGTCAAAACCTCACAAAAGTTTGGCCATCTTCCATTCCTCCACTTCCCCATTTTCTTTTCTTCTTCTTCTTTTTTTTTAATTTAAAAATATAATAAAGATCAAATTTATAAATGTATGCAAATTGTTAAAAATTTATTATTATTATTATTTTTTTAATTAATCATCCAGAATATTCTCTAAAAATTGAATTCTAATATTTATAACTTAATTATTTCGAAATACTCTTTTCCTTTCTACCTTCTAATGTATCTATGACTTTGAAGTCTCAGAATTTCCTTTTAAGAGTTCGTTGAGCTGTAAACTGTATTTGGAATTAATGAAACGATTATAAAGTTAAATTTGAGACTCTTTAAATCGAATTTTTCTACTGCCAAATGAGGAGGAATCGCAGTTGAAAATATCCTAGTTTAAATACCGATTCGGGGTCGAATTCTGTAAAAATTTTTACCCGTATGATAGCATTACAGAAAAAAAAAATAAAAAAACAGTGGGTTGCTATTAGTATTTCGACACCTGTTCATCGACGGGACGATCATAAAACGGTAAAATGATACTTTGCCAAAGCGCCGAGGGGACCTTTGCCTATCCAAATAGAATGAAGAGAAAAAAGGAATAAGGGAGGGAAGTGAATAGTGGAAATGTGTGGCGTAAAAGACGCCTAGAAATTTATCAAATTGATGCTTCATGACAAAGTCCGTAGCGTTGTTTTTTTAACGATCATTCTTTGAATCTTTGGACTGTCTGCTGTCATTTCTAACTACTGCACTTGAAACGTCGGAGGATCTACTCATCCTATCCAGACTCCGCTCGTTTCTTCTCTTATTATTGTTTCTGACATTCCCTTTTGCTTGAAAATGATGGGTGAGAGATCATTCATCCTTTATCTGTCTTTATCTAGAGTTCTATAGCGCGGCACAAGAGCTTCTTATCATTCGTGTATCTGTGATGGACACCCTCCGCATCTAAGCACTCTTAAAGTTTTCGTTCCGAAATTATATTTACCATTTTGTTTACGGGTATTTTCTACCAAAATAAAGTACGTTTCTCAATTGATTTAGGATGATAATTTATGCTTAAAGAGTGAGAAAGGAGAGACAGATAGCTTTATTTAATCTAGATTTCAAACTTGAATTGATTTCTAGATAGGTATACTTAAATATTTCTGTTTTTAAACACATTCCTGTCAAGGAGAGAGGAAAAAAATCATATTTTTTCCTTTCACTTTTCTACTTTTTTTAATTATTTATTCTGTTATAGTTTCATATTTATAAATAATGAGCCATAGCAAACATACAAATTACAAACCATTTTGATTGGCATGAATGAATAGTAGTATTTATAAAACTCAGTCAGTCTATAAGAGGGTATCCTTTTCTACTGTGAAATATAAAAAAAAAATTGAGAAAGATGCTCAATTTTAGTTTCTCAGATTGATATTGTATCAAAGAACCACCCGCGTAGTTCACTTCTTTAAACATTTTCAGTGTTCTCACCTCCCCTTCACTAATTTTAATTTGAAGTTGACATATACAGTAAAATGAAGACCCCCATGTGGAAAAAATAATGATTTCATTTAAATTCAATCTGATGCGTTAAAAGGTAAGGAATATAGTCATAGCATGAAGCATGAATATCCCTTGGCTAAGCCAGCACCATGCCAATGCCCACCTCCTGCTGACTCTACTTTATTACTCGTCCGATGTCATATAAAAGTCCCTTCTCCATCCTGGGGAAAGTTGATTGGAACAGCGGGTGAGAGTTACTTAATAACTGATAATAGATAGAAAACGAGTTCATGTTTTCTATCACCCAAACATGGACTCTTCTTTGTGCACTCTTCTATTCATTTTTTGAGTATTTTTAACTGTTCCTTGTTGCGCCTTTCATAAACTGCCACTGCTTTCAACCCTCTCTCTCTGCTAAACAGATTTTACGCTTAAGCAGGCCTGTGAAGCTGTGAAGCAGCTTAGAATTAGGTCGAAAAATGTGAAGAGAGTGGTCAGTTCTGCTTAGCTATTGGTCAGTTGGCCGAATGACCACTCCCATAAGTGTTACTCCCCTTCTTTCGCACATAAAGACGTTAAATTTATCGATGCAAACAAATGACTAGCTCCGTTTTTATTAATTAGATTTCATTATCTGCAAAAATATTTATTTATTAAAAATTGTGAGATCATCCGAGAACCTTAAAAAATGGAATGTTTTTAACTCAAAGACAACTTAATAATAGAGAAGCAGAGAATATAAAAATCTGTGTTGTGGACATTTCAGAGGGAATTTTTGTGGATGTTAGCAAAATGATCATAGTCTTACACTATATACCTTTCTTCTAAATCGATTTACAAAGACGTATTTAAGAAAAAAAAAGAGAGTAATGCTCCATGAATATCGTAACACCTGCCAGATAGCCTATATCACTTCTACCTTTTAAAAACATCAGTTTGGAAAACTGCCAGTTTACAGTCTAGCATTTATCCCCCTTTTCTTTTTTTTTTTTGCTTACTTAAATGTAGTCATCAGATACTTTTATACATTTTTAATAAATATCCATAATAATTTCTTGCAAACATAAACACAGTTTTTTTTTTCCCCTTCTTGAAACCAGAGCTGTTTACTAGACGTGAAGTTTTTGATGTTGTTGCAAACCTATATAAATTAAATTTTCTCCAAATAAATTTATAGAATCTATTCTACAGAAGAAAGTGGAAAACAGGCATCAGGAACGAAAATAAATAAGTAAAAAAAAAAATAATAATTAATAACAGGAACCAATATACGTAAATTAATAAATGATCAAAATCGATGAGAAGATTTAGAAATTTTGATACAAAAGCGAGACGATACGGAATGAAAATTGAGGAAAAAAGAATGAAAATTAAGTAAAGAAGATCTTTAAAAAATCAATTTGATAAAAAAAAATTACAAATGAAGATGTAATGTAAAGGAAGAAAGTCAACAGATACTTCAAAGCGAAAAATCTGATGCAAAAACAAGAAAAATTAAAAAAAACAAAATTTAGAATAAAATATTATCTCATTAAATAAAAATTTGTTGCTACATTAATTATTTATGAACGATTAAGAGATATAAAAATCATCCATCAAAGAACTACGTTTATCGGCTTTTTTATTATTATTATTTTTATTATCAATCTATACTTTGACCACTTCGATATTGTCAACACTTTTATTTGACATTAGTTAGGCCCTATCACTTATAAATCTAACATCCAATTAAGAGGCGAGATGATAAAAGTATTTGGCATATTTTTTTTTTTCCTTTTTATCATCATCCATTCAAGATTAGAAACGATAAACTGGATTAAACGTAACCATATAGAGACGTACAGTGTAAGTGTTTTTTTTTCTTTTCTTCAGGTAATTTAATTCAAAAATTCCATTAAGTTTTAATTGGATAATTTCATCAAAATAATATATTTATTGAAAAACTAGTCTTATTCAAATACTGTAAAAAAAGAAGATCAGAGTCTGTAAAATATCAGAAAATTGGTAAACAAGAAGAATCTTTCTGTTGTTTATCAATTTTCTGAAGGTAAACATTAAAAGCTACTTCTTTTATTCTTATGGCCTGGAGCTGCAAGAATATCAAAGAAAATTGCAAGAATATTGTCAATTGACGCGAGGAATAAGAAAAATGCTTTTTTTTTTTTAATTAATGGATTACATATAATCCTGTTTTGTATGGAGCTCTATTTACTTCAGTTGAAATTATAATAACTACATCGATAGTTTATGAGTTTAATGCTTAAATCTCCATTTAATGATGGCAAAGGACAGTTGAGCCTCTTTAATACTCGTAGATGTGCAATAATTATTGTTGACCTTAATAGATATTTCGATAAATTGCAGAAATTTTAAAGCATGGCTTTTCTTTTTGCACGTAATTTTTGATGTGTGCGTGTGTGGTTAATTTATGGCATCAGAAATTACGTAGTGAATTATTTTTAAGTGTGTTGCTATAAGAAAAATTTTTCGATGGAATTCTTTGGCTTTTAATAGCGTAAAAGTAACAGCGTATAAATTATGTGTGTAAATTTGTGCTTTTTGAATACAAAAAAAAAAAAACTTAATATGTAATTTTTTTTTCTTCCTCTCTCTCTTTGTGAATGCGAAAGAATTTTAGCAGTAAATCTGAACAATTGAAACAAATTCTTTCATTTTGAAAATGAATCTGAAAAATGCAACAAATAACAAAAATGACAAGAAATAGTAAAAAAAATAAAGAAATTTTACAAGAGGACAAAATAGAATAAATTATTTTTGAAGATGAAGGAAGAGGGAGGAGAATTTTTAACACCCTCCGTCACACAAATTTTCAAAAATATCGCGAATGCGATACGTTTACGTGGCCATTTTTTTTTCTTTTCTCTGATTTCAAAACGACTTTATGAAAATGTGACAAAAGGGTAAAAGTGCCATTTTCCAAAATACGGAAAAATTAAGATGTAGAAGAGTTTGAGAAAAAATTTTCGTGGCTGAATCCAATCTACGAGTGTTGCCATTTTCCAAAATACGGAAAAATTAAGATGTAGAAGAGTTTGAGAAAAAATTTTCGTAGCTGAATCCAATCTACGAGTGTGTGTGTGTGAAAATAAAGAGGTAGAAAGCTAAGAAGAGGGTTGAATAGCAAAATTTTTAAATGTTTTTTTAATTTTTTTTTCGAAAAAAAGCAAAATTGAAAATGTAGAATCGTAGCAGATTTTTTTTTCTTTTTACCAGACAAATTCTTGTTGGGAAGTGCAAGAGTAAAACAGATTTGCCTGGCAAAAATGCGATAGGGTACAACAGGAGACAGAAAGGAGGACAGACATGATGCCCAACCCGAGAGGAGAAAGACGAGAAAAATCTCCCTAATGACTTGAGCGGAGGCAGTTGGGGGAAAGGCTGCGGAAATGTCTGCTACCCCCAGTTGCCTGGTTCGATACGTCTGGATCCGCTCTTGCATGCATTAGTTGCTCCGCTCAGAAAAATCGATGAAGCAGGTTTCACTCTCTCTGCATGCAGCGGGGAACAGTGAGAAGAGGCAGACTCGGGGGGAGCACAAATTCCTTCATGTATGTGTTTCCGAGCGTCGGTGCACAAGATTCTTTAGCCCACACGCCAAACAAGTGCTCCTCTTCATAAATGTGCGGATGAATTGTGGTAGAGTCGGTATGGGAATCTTCCTACGGTATGACAAACAATGGCGCTTTTTAATGGCGCCCCTACAATACTACTGGCGCTAATTTGCTTCGGCTAATTAATAGCCATTGGTAAAATCGTCTTCCATTTGTTTTTAGTCTTTTGTATTTCAGATCTGTTGCATTTCTCTCGCCTTTTTACCGAACCTTATCCTTTTTTTTTTTTTCCTTTATATCACAGAAATTTTTACCCTTTCGGATTCTCTCTCTTTCTGTTATTTATACATACATAAATATAGTTTTTTAATATTCTTAAAGAAAAAAAAATTCACACTTTTAGATTTCTCTGGAACGAAATTTATTGTACCTTCCAGTTTTGCATTTTTGTAACTTTTCAATTTTTTAAATTCCGTGTACCCTTTCAATTTTTAACAATTTGTTGCGCTCTTTCACACACACACACATATATATTTTTTTTCTTCACTTGTAATATTCCTTTACTCATTTGTATCTTTCCCCTGAATTTTTAACTTTTCTCGCCTTTTTTTCCAGTTAAAAAATTGTTACACCCTTTCAAAAGTACCCCGTTTAATATTTTACCTCCAGTCTACTGCATTAAGTTTTCACAATACTTTCTTCAATTATACGTCATCTGATTACACACCTTTAGATTTATTTATTTAAATAATCAGAAAATACTCTAGAAAGTAAAAAAAGATTAATAAAAATATAATATAATATAAGATGCACTGATGTCGACATTCTTCAGATAACAACGTCTACGATTCGTGACATTTCGAACATTAATTATTTTCCTGAAGACAAATATAGATATTCGAAAATTTAAAATAATTAGGCTATTTTTATTTTACGAAACTTGTTAAATTCACAATTAAATTATTACAAATTAATTAAAGTAAGTCGTATCTCTTTCCAGCTAATGAATTATTCTCTAAGCAAATCGTCTTAACTCAATTTTGACCTCTTGCCTTCCTCATACAAAACTACTACTAATCTGATACAGATACAATAATAAATGTATCCAGCCTATAGACATGCCTTAGGCACATCTGATATTTCTATCGAGAATCATTTTTATTAATCGCTTTTCTTTCTTAAGAGTAATTACGTTAACATTTAAAATTAATTAGCAAAAACGATACCATTTTTTATGTTTTTTTTTTTATGATCATTTATCAAAAGACCATAAGCGAAAGATTCTAGAGCGAATCTTTTAATGACGAATGTCATAATTTTGCTTGCTATATAACCTGCTCCTCATTCCTGAGAAAAGTTTTGCAATGCATACTACAAATTTTTACTGTTACTCATCTTGTTAACGTTCTAAAGCTAAAGAATTTCTTTCAAAATTTGTGTTTTTTTACTGTTGCACAACAAAACAAAAAATTGAAGAAAAATATTAAACAGATTAAGCATAAAAAAAAAATTTAAAATATGCATGTTCCCTATAGGGAACTCCAGGATTGAGGAGGTTAAGAAAGTTTTCTCATAGAAAGCGACCTTGCTTGTTGAATTATGGAATTATTATGGCATGTAGATGGTGTTGAGAATGTTATTTTTCAGAATTATTCACGCAAATTTTCATAAAATTAATTTATTCTCTCATTAAAGTCTTTAAAGCCAGAATGAATAATCAAATAAATATTTAAAAATTGTACGGCGACCGCAAAATTGTAAAAATCCAAACTCTTCAGAAATTAAATAAACAAATCAAATAAATATTTAAAAATTGTACGGCGACCGCAAAATTGTAAAAATCCAAACTCTTTAGAAATTAAATAAACATCGATGTATGAAAAAAAACACTAATAATAATAAAGACATTCGTGATAAAAGATAACAATTAGATGTACGAGCAAGTTTGCATTCTGATGCAAATGTTACTCCACATCAAGAACCTCAGTCGTCTTAAACACGCATTTATCCCTAAGGTTAACATCGAATCCCGATAAGATACGGTATTTCTGCACAGCAGCAGCTGTCTGCAGTTACATTGAGGAGAAGACATGAAGCGTTATGGAAATAGCAAGCAAAGTAATACACCGCCCCACGATTAGCATGTCAATTTGACTCTGCTCTGTAATCTTACATATCGTAAGATTACTTAATTTTTTTCCCCCTTCTTGGCATTATTTGTCAGCTGTTACTCAAGCTCCTTCAATCATTTTTCGGTGCAAAACGGAGCGAATCGACTGTCAAACCTCATTATTGTTATTGAAGATCAATTGAATCCACTTCGCTTCTCTTAAATATGGAAACATAATTGAGTAGTCTGTTTTTGTTTTCTTTCTAAATAGCGTATTAAATAAGTTTATATGGGATGAATTTATTATTATAATTATCTTCAATTTGAGAATGATTTCCACTGTTCTTTCTACATGAAAAGTTAGCAAAGTTCTCCATAATTTTAATTTGATACAGTTCTTTCTTTTAAAGTAACCATTAAATTTTTTTCTTAAATTTAATAGATTTATTAAAAAGAAAATGATAAGTTTTTATAACTCTAGAAATTTTCAATTAGTTATTTTTCAATAAAATTTGTGTATATTATGAAATTAAAGCTGTTAACGAGGAAGATTTTTAACAACTATATATAAATTATCGCTGTTTATATGTAAAAATCAGCTGAAAAAAGCTGTTTTGTTCTGATTTTATGCAACAGTAGTTAAATTTTTTTTAAAAAAAGGCCCATATACTGTCTCCTTAACCAGAAAGAAGACTTGAGGAATTGGAGATGCTTCTCGAAACGGAAAGAAAAACTGATTAAGACTTTGAGAGGCTCTTTGGACCCCAAACTGTGCATATACGCACTTTGCATTGATACAAGAATCGGCTTCCTATGCAGAATGGGATTCAAAGTGCCTTTCCCTCATCTTTGAGATGTTTTCTTTTTAGAGGATATACCTGAACAAACAAGTTGATCTGAGTCAATCTTCGCTCGGTGGGTGACGAATCGGGTTGCGATCTTCGTGATGCGTGAGGCAATTTACGGCTTGCGTCGTGGACCATGAATTTCAAACTCGAGCTTCACTGTGTTATTTGCTTCTGGCGACGAACATATAGAGCACAGGAGTTGTGCAAACACACTGCGGGAGTTGTAAATGTATCGTCAACAAAAGGATGTAATCTTGGACGGTCATGTTTGCCATGTCCTCTCTTCTCTTTCAACTTCTCACGGCTACTCTTTTCTTTCATCTACATCATAGGAACCCGGAGGCTGCCGCTTTTCATTTTTTCCACTATTCAGTATTTATACAATTAGAAGAAAGGAAAATAATTGACAAGACTCGCCCAAGTGGAAATTTTTGGATAAATCTTGTAAGAAAAAAAAAAATATTTGAAAACCAGACGTGAACGTCTATACTTTGTTATCTTATGTGCAATCCGAAACATCCTATAATGCAGAAAGCATATATTGAGAGTAATCTTCTCCAGTGTGCAATAGACTTCGTTGCATACGATACCTGTAGATCAATTCGCAAAAGCAAAGATTCAATCGAAAGAACATGATTGAATTTTCATTGTAAAGGGTTTTTTTGCTTGATTTAACAAAAAATACCTTTTGCTCTTTGCCTTTTTTCAGATTCCTTCGATAATATCAATACTTTCTTTTGGTGATTATAAATCTAACAAATTATTTTTTGAAAAAACAAATATACTAATATTTAGAAAATAATTTTTGAAATTTAGATTTATTATTATTATTTTCATGTGGACTTAAAATCTTTGAAAATACCACATGTATCATGAAAACGTTAAAGGCATTTACTAGTAGAAAAAATTTTTTTTTAATTAAGTAAGTATATTCTGAATGGACTTCATTGTAAAATTGTGTAGTAAATCCTCTTCTTAATATATAAAAATTAATTATATAGAGTTTATACTTGTATTTATCTTTAATTAAATTATAAATCGTATCTCTAGTAGTTACAGATTAAAATTTTTGCAGTTTTTCTTCATTATTACTCAAAGAGAATACGTTACGAATTTTTTATAACTTAGAAAGAGTCCAATTCATCAATGTTAATGACTAGAGCGAAAATTTCTATGTTTTTGTATAAATAAAAAAATATATATATTTAACGTGTAAATGTGTAAAGGAGATTAAAAAAAAGAAGCTCTCAAGACATAAAAATTTCCATTGCAGTAGGTTTTAATTTATAAATCTCAATCCATAAATAAAATTTGTCTTCACAACATATCAATATACATGGACATGCAGACATGTTACAAGAAGGGAACAGACAACCTAATACTGGTACAAGCAAAGTAGTTTTTTTTTCTTCTTTCCATTTGCTACAGTTAAAAAAATATTACAAAAAAGAACACTCCTCAAAAAGACAACTAGTGTAGTTAAATTTTTTAAAAGTGTATCTCCTCAAAAAAAAGAGGTTTTTTTGTGGAAAAATTTCAAAAACTCCCTCTTACACATCACTCCCCCCTCAAAGTAAAAAGTGCTATTTTTATTGCCTATTACGCTACAGACGTGTATACTGAGGAGGATAAGGAGGAGAATCACTTTATCCAGTAAATAAATTAAAAAAAAAAAGATCTGCCTCAATTCGTCCAGGTAATCTCCAAAAAATTCGGATGTGCACCAAAACACCACAGCACCCATGGCCTGAGATGAAAGTTATAGGATTCATTATTGCAACAATAGTGCACATCTAAATTACACGTCCATCGCTAATTTTAAGAGACGGATATATATATATATATATATATTTTTTAGCTCGTGTTTAAGAAGAACTACCTGTTGATCCATTCCTGAGTTATGAGGTTTGAAGATGAAATAGCAAAAGTTGCATATCCACATTGTTTTAATTCGTTAAAAATTGCTTTTTACACTCCGAAAAATGAAGATTGTCTCGATAGAGGTACAGAAATGCGAGGTTGCTCTAATAGGTTACAGAACCGTTTTGGTGCATATTCAAAATTGAGAAGATACCCAGACGGATTCAGGGAGACCTTCGAAGAGATACAACCATACATTCACAAAACAGAAAACAGTAACCAAAGTACTGATCAGACGACAGTAGCTCCACAAAGATCCTTGGAGCCGATTATTGCACAGTCGTCTCTCGAAAAAGTTTGCGTTCTGTTTTGTATAAAGAGGAGGGTCGATGATACGAAAAAAAGAGCATTTTTTCCCTGCTTAAAAATTGTAGGAATTAGTATGAGGGTAAAGAAAGGGTCGAGGATAAAGTAAAACAAGACACACCACCCGTAGTGTAACTGTGATGCCCTAAGCCCTGGTGTATGTACCGTATTATCTTCCCCAGTGCGTGTATAACGAACACCACGACAAAATACACACCAGACGCGACTACTTTAACTTTATCTCTCTATACAAAAATTTTTTTTTATTTATTATTATTATTTTCTTGTGGATGCCATGGCTGAGTTCGTCAGAGTTGGCCTTTCTCTTGTTCTCTCGGCTTTATAGCCTTTTTTATTCTGGTGTATGTACACTATCCTCCGAAAAAAGACACTTTTATAAACTTAGTATGGAAAGCCCTTCTTAAAAATTATGTACAGTGTTTTCAAATGGAAAATTTAAACTAATCTATAGTTGTTTCTAAGCCCTTAAAAATCACATTTGGCTTTTTTTTAGTGAAAATTAAATCCGATATAACTTTTTATATACAAAATTTACAACTATTTTTTAAAATTAATCCGATTTTTTTTCCCTTCAGAAAAAATCATAGATCGCTTTCTAACTTTTTGTAACAAAATTTTAAATTCCCAGAAAATACTCATTTTTTAAAATTAATCCGATTTTTTTTCCCTTCAGAAAAAATCATAGATCGCTTTCTAAATTTTTGTAACAAAATTTTAAATTCCCAGAAAATACTTCGATTTTTTTTTTTTTAATTTTCAAACATTACTCGAAAATTTTGGATTTTTTACGAACTTTCTAAAATACGACAACAAATATTCACTACACCCTTTTGTTCTTACACACCTTTCGAGAGTTAACCTCATTTTCGGCCATTCTTTTAGCCCTTTTTTTAAGGAAGAAGAGGGGGAAATGAATATATTCTGAAGCAAAATAAACGGAAGAACAATCTTTAAAGTGAGCAACTCTTATTATTGTTCCAGATGACATTATTGCATCGTGCATGCGGGCTAGAAGAGGAGGAGCAAGGATAAAGAAAGGGAGAACTTCGGACGAACAGTTGCCATGGCTACCAGGAAGAGAGGCATTGGAAAACAGTGTGTCATCCAGATGGAGCAAGGATGCCGACGTGTGCACACTTGTAAGGCAACGTGTAGTTTTATTTAATATTTTTTTACCACAGTCTTATTGTTGTTGTTGTTGTTCTCCTCCTTATTTATTTATTTTTATTTTTAATATAATTTTTTTTTTTACTTTTCAAAAGCAGAGTGTTTTTTTATTTAAAGCACAGGGAGCTTTATCCTTATTCCCCTTCACGGTGTCTAAGACTTCGGGTGGGGAAAATAAGATTCTTTTGGGGGTTCATACACACATATAGTTAAACGGTCCTAACTAATGCACGAATAACACCATTATGTATAGGAAACGACCACTTTAGTTTCCTAAAATTGAGGTATGGTGAGCAAATATGGTAAAATTAGTCTCTCTCTATACACACAGGCTAGATGTTTGCAAACAGATGGAAAAAATCGCATTATTCACTAGAAATTTGGAGGTGGAGTGTGGTCACACCACTGCCGTCATTGTACTGTTGGTTTCTCACCTTTTTTTAATAGGGAAGTTAAACGTACATCACATATACCTGCATCCGATTACTGATTAAACAGGTTTAAACTCCTTTCCATCTACTAAAAATGACTTTACCTTACCCGGTTAAGGAATTAGTAGATTTTTTAAGGAAAAAACATAACTTTTCATATATATATATACAATCGCGGGTGGGTCAACTTAAATGGGGTGGGCCAAGTTTTTCATTTCACACGAAATCAGTTGTGTGACTTTGGAGAAGTGAAAGAGGTAGCTGGGGAAGGAGAGTCCCTCTGATTTAAGAGTTTTTTCTTGTGGTCTACAAAGAATATACCCCGCATATAAACGGTTAAAAATTACGTATTTAACGTACATAACCCAAAATGGGATATTCACTAATTAACATTGCTAAAGAAAACGAGATAACAAGTTAAATATATCTCTAGAGGGTAAAGGATCTGGTTCTTCAAGCACTTCTACCATTCAGAAACATTAATTACTGTTTATATATAATATATATATATATTTCTCTATATCGGCCATGAAATTAATTTAGGTTTGGGATTTTTTTTTTAATTTAAAGATATGTATACATTGTTTCTTAATGGTTACTGCACTTGACGAAGCAGACAAAGAATGGCACAACAGCACATGACGTAAATAGGGGCAATTTGTACTTGTTAGTTTAAAAAAAGCACACATAAAAGTGTGCAAAAAGGGGAAGTAGAAACCCCGTTAAAATAAGATTCCTCGCGTTCAACAGAAGCAATCAACAATACTTCCAACCTTACTAAAAGTGAGTCGAAATCCTCACCTGACTAAAGAGAGGTGGAACGTTCTCCTGACTAAAAGTGAGGGGAAGACCAAAGCAAAACATAAACAATTCAACTCTTCCCGGGTCCTTACACAACAAAAACTGCATGGGTATGAAGAAATATTTAAAAAAAATCAACATTTTTTTTTTTTAATTCTCACACAACGTGTCGTATCTCTTTCGTGCAGGTTGTCTCTTGTTGCGGAACTAACCAACTAACCACAGGCACTTGAATGATGACAAAGGCAGGTTGTTTCTTCTTAAAACAAACGGAATTTAAGATATCTAGGCCCATTCACACAAATTACACTTAAGTAAAAACGACCACCGTTCCTTCTAAAGAAACACGAGGGAGCTTTAAGTTGGGTGGAAGTAAAGCAGGGTCGCACTGGATGATTGTCGGAAGTCTTTAACGAGGAGAAGGATGCAAATGCAAAAAAATAATAATAATAAAAGAAAAGGGAAGAGCTGGCTTGGCCAGTGTTACAGCACAGACAATTCCAATTAAAACTTCTACTACACACGATCTAATCAGCTTTTAGTATACTTTACTCTGCACAGAAAGGCAACAGAATCTACATTAAAGGAGTTATTGTTGCGTGTTCTGTAAGCATCAGGGCTTTTGCTCTTAGCAGATGAAATTCCTCTCCTTTTTCCCATTTTTAAACCGCAAAGATATACTATTATTTCTCATAATTCGCTCGGGGATGATAGTGTGGATGATTTTCCATGCTTTAGCATGCATCTGATAAGCCTAAAATAGACAGCTTTAGTATTTTCATTTTATGTCAACACAACCATGGATTTCGGGAGAAATGGTTATACCATAGACGTTATTTTACATCGTGTAAAACACGATAAACAGCTTTAAAAACCGCATTCTTATTATTTTTAATACCACCAATAGATAAGTGCTTTTTTCTATGTAGTTAGTTCACTTTTTTATATCAGGTCAGATAAAGACAACGAGATGCATATCTAACGCAGAGATGGGCACTTCATTATTCATAAAAAACATCAACTGAGCTTCATCAATCCGACCCTTTGGAAGAGCAAAAATGTCAAGGGACTAGCGTCCTCGTAATAGGTTGCACGACCTATTACCCACCCCCCTTTGTACACCAACACGCAAAAATACACACAGAGAGATAGAGAAAAACAAACAACGGACCTCGAAACAAACCCCCAGCATGTAGTTAATAATAGTGCAGTCTCTCCGGGAGTCATGGTGACTGTATCCGGACAGATTTTCTTCAGACATGGTTAACAAAAAGAGGTGCTTCTATCATCACGTGATCTCTTTGGAGTCAGAGTCCCTATCAACCAAGGCTAGGTTGATGTTTTGGTTGACCACACACTTCCTCATGTGTTTCTCTAACGTGCTAGGCACAGAGAACGGCATGTCGCAGAACCTACATTTGTAAACGTCTTTGCCGAGTCTGCCGTGTGTTTTCATGTGTCGCGTGAGCTTTGAGCTCTGAGCGCAAGCGTAGCTGCAAAGTTCACACTTGTATGGCTTCTCTCCCGTATGAGAACGTCTGTGTACAGTTAGATTGCTGCAGTTTTTGAACACTTTTCCACAATACTCGCACGTATCATTCCGTCTCTCCTTTGGCTTAATTGGTACACCGACGCCACTGGTGCCGGGGCGAGGACTGGTGGAGGCTGGTGGACCGACCAAGTTGGCTGTCGACGACTTCAAGGCACTTTCTGTGGATGAAGATGATTTCCTGCGATCAGTATCAGTACCTGACGCCGTGGATGATACGGGTGGCATACCAAGGTACAGATCACGATATGTGGGAGGGACGGACGGGAGCCACACTCCAGCGTACAGGCTCTCGCGGCTGTTCTCGCTCCCGACGTCCAACTTTAACCTCTTGCCTGCATTGAAATGCTCATCGAATGCACCTAGGAGGGTAGGGGCGCCGAAATCCAAACTGGTTGGCCCCAAGATTTTGTTGCCTCCATCCCTTCTTGACCCATGATGGTGATGATGAGAATGAGAATGATGATCGCCATCGTCCGTCCCGCTACTTATCATTATGGAACCGTCTCGACCCGGAGATGGTTTTTCTCGTTTGACTGTGCTTTCTACCAATGCTTGCTTGTACGCTTCGCTGTATTGCTGGATATTATTAAGTCCAATCTTTTCCATCACTTCACCTAACAAAGACCTCCTCGCCGCTTGACCTTCGTCCGAATTCTCTGATTTAATCTCATTATTCTCGTGGTTTTTTGTAGAGAGATCTTCGGCCACCGCTTCACAGATAGAGTTCTCTGGATCCTCCTCTTCCAAGTCCTCTTCATCTTCATCTAATTCTTCCTCCTCCTCTTCCTCGTTATCGGCACCTTGTCCATCAGATAGATCTTCATCACAGTTGCTGTGTCCTCCGTCTTTGCCAGCACTCGAATCGGGTGTGGATCGTCCAGAATCGATGCTAGCATTTTCGGACATTTGCGATTTTTCTCTGTGGGTCTTCATGTGCCTCTTGAGCTTGCTAGCCTGCGTGCAGGCATGATTACAGATGTGGCACTTAAATGGTTTCTCACCCGTGTGAGACCTCCTATGAACGGTTAAATTGCTTTGAAACCGGAAGGATTTTCCGCAGAATTCGCAGGACTTCATCTTAGGTGAAGACGGTTGTTCACTTGACTTGCTGCTGGTAGAAGAACACGACGATTGTGGGGGCTGAGGGTGTGACTGAGGTGGGTGGGACGATGGTTGCGGGGTAGATGATGGCGTTGATGGTAGAGATGACGGTCTGGTAGACAGAGGTTGGGGTGGTGTTGGAAACGGTGACGTCAACTTCCTGGGAGAAGCGAGGGAATTGGGACTGGTCGCACCTGCCAATTGTCTAAGTCTTTGGGAATAGAAGTCCATCTGAGGTTCAAAACCGAGACTGAGAGTGCCACCACGTGTCCTATCGAAAGTTGAACGGTGAGCTTCGAAAGGTGAGCTGATGCCGAGAGGCGTTTGATGGTTCAACCTGTGGAACTGGTCACCCAACAAATCTGGTCTGAAATCATGACTAGAGGAACGGCTTAGGAAGTTTGTTGTAGTATTGAGCGGGGTTCCGAACTGCCTCTCACTAAGAGGCGATCGGAGGAACTGCAGTGCATTGTGAGGTGTGGTGTCCAGTCCGAGCTGCTGCGTTAACGCAGTGGTCACTGGCGAAGTTTCTTGGCTTCTGGCCCCTGGTGACGTATCCACGTAGATTTTGAGGCCATGCAGATTCTGGACGTGTTGAATGAGGTTCCACGCTGTACTGAACGTGTGTCTGCACGTACAGCACGTGTAGCTGCTCGGTTCTGCTGTAAAGAAAAAATAAAAACAATCAACTTCAAGTTTTAGTAAATATCGCGAGCAGAAACAAAAATATCAGCTTAAAAATCGCATCAACCTTCATCAGCATTCTCGATATTACTTAAAAAAAAAAAAGGTAAAGCAGAGAAGAAAGCCAAAATGATTAATTCGACTACCGCAAAATGAATCATTAATGTGCTTCCGAGTCAGATAGTGATTTCGTTCTCTAAATAAATATTATATTACTACACTTTATCCAGGAAGAGTATGAATTATTGTTAAAGCATTCTTTAATATTTTAAGCTGCAGAATTGGATTGAATAATGTGTTTTCGACCACGATCGGTTTACACAGCACTGATTAGTTTTTATTTTATTTAATTTTTTGAAAAATAACAATAAGGAGTTAATTTATCACATATCGATTTTTTTAGAAATTTCCGCAAGTCATAAGCTATATAAATTGGACCATTATTACGGATAACATTCCACAATATTCAATCATTAATAGAAAAGTTTGGATACTCTTAATGAAAATGAAAACTTCTAATAAAAAATTTTACAATGACCATATTTAAAAATAAACATAAAATTTGATTTTCCACTTAAAATATTCATCTGAAATGTCATCTGTAGATTCATTTTCACTCCATAAATGACATTATAGACACTTTAATCATTATGAGATCTTGAGATTCTAAAATAATCGTTTAAACTCTTTTATTCTTAAAAATTGATTTTAAAGCTATTATATATAGCTAAAGGCATCAAACCTTTAACTAAATTAATTTTCATTTTCTGCATTAGTATGTAATGTCCTTATTTGATCTTTAAATTAATTTTTGCAGTTAAAAATTTGCTGATGGAGTTATATACATGAGAAATAAATCAAGCTTCGGGCACAATCTGCGTAACTCGCGATGATTAATTAATTCTGTTTGATAGAAATTAGAACAGAGAATAAAAATTCTACAATTGAATACACGTGGTAGTAGAAGAGACGTAACACTAGGTGTTTCTTTCTTACCACGTTATGGACGTTTGCAATGCGTAACCACCCAAACACAGGTGAATTTTGGAGGGTGGACATCCATAGAATGGCGTAACCTTCGTCTTAGGCTGGCGACCTGAAGGTCAAAGAGTTGAAGAGGACCCGCCATGTGTCACTAACCTTCTTCAGTTATGCAAGTTACACCTACCTCCACCCAGAGTTTTGTCATGCAAATGTCTAATGCTTTCTGCTATATAAGAGTTTCCTGACTTCTGACATTCTTTGGCTCCGAAATATTACTACAGTAGCATGATTATTTTTTTTCCTCTTCGTGAACCACTTCTTATGATGGATGAGGAAAAAAGCTAGATTAGCCTCCACGTATAAGAGACACCCTTAATTGTTAGAACTGTGCGTAAACTTAAGCTTAAAATATTTTTTTTTTTAGTAGCCAAAAGTGATTTGCATGTTTACAGTGGAAGAAACGAAAATATAGAATGCCAAAAGGATACAAAAGTGGTGAAGTGAAATAATTACAAAGTGATCTTGAACTTTCATAAAATCACATTCTTCTAGAAGAATTTATGAATTTTTAAACCAACAAAATTTTATAAAACTTAAAAGTGTTTTGTACTATAATCAAATAAAAAATGCAAATAAATATTCTAGATGCATTTCTTTACTTTAAATATCTGAATTAATTAAAGAACTTTGAGTTCACTTTATATAATTCCATATCAAAGTAAGGAAATATGATAGCACTTATCCTTGGCTACCTTATAACATTTTTCTCTTCTGAAATGAGCTACAAAGGTCTAAAATTAGACTTAATTTTCATAAATTATATTAAATTTAACATTGAAAATATTATAATTCTTAAATTCGTAAAACATTCGATAATCTGCAACATAGAAAATTCATTTAGCAAGAGCATAGCAAGATCTTCAAACTTCGCTTCAGTACACATTACAGTAATTAATTTCCACTGAATAAAGTATAACATAGAAGTAGTTCCATAGATCATGTTACAGTAAAGTTTGGAACTGGTTGAAAAGCGAGATGAATCTCGAAATTAGAACATGTAAAAGTTTATTTACTTTTATTTACAAAATCTAATTTTTAAAGTAAGATCCATTCCTCCTGTTTGTAGACCAGAGAGGTAAAGCAATTATAGCAACGCAGCATAAATCACTTAATAAAAGAAACTTTATCACTTCACACGGATTAAATACACGATCTTGGCTCCAAGAAAAAAAAGGGGACAAGAGAAAGCTGGTTGAGATTAATTCGTCTTTCTGCCCTTCCTCCCCGGCAAGTTTGGCCAGATAATTGAAGATACGTGACTGTAATGGAAACCAGCAACGTGATCCGTGGATTACGCCTCCCATTTAACCCTTTACTTTCCATGCTTCTTCCGCCCTTGCTGTAAATATGTTTAAGATTAGTCCTCCGTCTACAAATGCCCCTCTTCTTTTTTATATTCTGTCTGGCTTCTCTCGAATACCGCATTCGATTACGTTTATAGCATCGAACTGCCATCGTCAGCATCATCAGAACTTTCTCAATTAAATTTATTAAAAAGGCAAAACGATGTCGAGAAAATAAAATTAAGAGAGTTTAACTAATTTCTAAAGATTCGGGTATAATGCCAAAATTATTGTTTTATGCTTAGCGGCAGCACGATTATTTGATGTGATAAATAAAAAGCCTTTAGAAAAATGTATAAAATCAAGATTGGAAGGGTAGATAAAAATCCAAAAATACAGAGAATCAGTCTAATTTTTGAATGGAGCGTCCCTTATTAGTTGTAAAATCGATAAAATTGCCAGAAACCCAAAAATGATAAAGCAGAGCATTTAGCGATGCTCTTTATAACTCTATTAAGCATGTAATTTAGCCCGAAATGAAGAGGCAGAAAGAAAAAAAAAACAACTAATGCATTAAAATTGTAAGGTAAAATCATCTTCTGTCATTAAGTAGATCGAAAACTATCATCAGCTGTAACGAATTTTGCAAGATGAATGCATTCTTTCCCTCCCCACCTTCCCAATTTTGCATTATCATATGTTCGAGAGAAGTAAATTAAATTCGATCCGAAATTTCGGTTTCTTTTCACCTTTGCTTAATACTTAGGGGGTCATACGTGTTCGACATAGTCTGATGACGTAATATGTTTTACTAACTTTGATTTACGCTGGCAAAAGTCACTTGACCTTAGCTGAGCAGAAAGTAGATAGAGTTTGACCTTTTACCTGTTTGAACTCATCTCTTCTGTTTATTGTTAAACTTTGATCGGTTCTATCTCTTAGCATTACTTGAACCAAACGTTTGATCTTTAACCACAGTAAAACTTTAAAATTTTTGGATTAAATTAACTTACTCTTTTGTAAAGATCTGCCAAATATGGAGCGTAATAAGAGATTACTACGATTACACCAGTTACCATCAATCGTACCTCAGTAACTGAGTAGCAAAAACAGATACAGTGATAAACAACGAACTTTTATCGAGTTTAAGCATGAGATATTTAAAGAATTCTTTAGCCACCCCCTTATTTTATATTTAATAAGTTTAGTTTGCCCTCTAATGAAGACAAACTAGATGATTTCTGAAGCAATTTTTAAATATCTCTTTGTACTTTCGCCAAAATCGGATCTCAAATGTTAGTATTTTATTAGTACTGCAGAATATATAGTAGGTTATAGGGTCTAGATATAAAAAGCATATAGCATCTGCTGAGAAAAGCCCTGTATTAGTTGAGTGTTTGAGATCATTGATGAAAAATCACTACAAAGTTGTCCGCTGCAAAATTACATCATTAAGGAAGTCCCGAGGGGCAACTTGTGAAGGAAATGTTCCCTAAGGGAGCCAACTTTTCTCTAATGGACCCAACACGAAATAGTCTTAATCTTTCAAGAGTACCAATGGTGCTGTTTTTTTTTAGAGAAGAACATTCTGGTATAGGTATAATACGGGACGATTTATAGAAGCAAAGCAAGCGTGTAAAGATGATCCAAATATAGGACTGCAAGGCCCATTACTTACAAGGGGCCATTTACTTACTTACTGTCGAGCTAAAAGTGAATAAAAATTGCCCCCATGATGGACATTGGGAACGAAAACCGACGTTTGATAGTTAGTTAGGGCCCTTTTGAGGAATTTAGATATGAGCCTCCTGTTTTGAAAAAGGAAAGGGGTATTATAAATTCTTTTATGTAAACTAAGACAGTAATAACGTTAATATTTTCCCCGAAAGCCTAATGGAGTCTACAAATATTGATTTATCTCTGTATACTTATGAAAAATAATAAGTGACGAGTGATAAATACGAGACCAGAACCATTCTCCAAAGAGATCTCGTATTAAGTATTTTCAATGTCCTTAAATACGGGTCCTCTTTGGATTTTAAGGAAGGCATAGTTTTAAATAAGATCTCAATACATTCTTTTTCTTTTCTCTCTTTTTTTTTTTAGATAATAAACTAAAACATTTTTAAAAGTTCAGCAGAGCTTCTTCAGTGGTATACCAATTACAGCACTTTGCTTTTCCTTTTTTATTTTTTAATAAAATATATAAGAATACAAAGGAATATCGAAAATATCAAATTTTTTTTTGTGTAAAAAGAGGACAATCAAGATATTTGCTCACCTGAATTCGTCATGGTGGCGGGCGGTGTCGCCGATTCCACCCCATCTTTCGACACCGACGACTTTGGTGACGTGTCCTCTTTACCTCCACCGTTTTCGCGTAAACTAGCCGATGCGGGCGACCTGGCCCCCTCTTCTTCACCTTCCCTGGCAGTGGCCGAAGATGGCCTGGGCATGTTCTTATCCTTCTTTGATATCGGTGCTGATATACTTGGCCTTCGACTCCTAACCACTTCTTGGACACCTGAACCTTCGTTGTCGTTCTCGTAATCGGAGTCATCGTACAAAAGGTAGTTCTCTTTGTTACACGTTTGCACTTTGTGCTGGATAAAGCGGACGATGTCCGATAAGGGGAAATCTTTCTGACACACGCCGCATATTAGGGTGTCTTGGACCAGGTCCGTGTCGGCTGAAAGAGAGGTGGCATACAGATCAATATCGATGCCTTTAATAACTCCATTCAAACAGATTTTAATCTGTTTTTATTTAATATATATTTTAAATATTAATCTTCCATAAAGTTTCAATTTAATTTTTAGCCTTTCCTTAATGATTGATAATATTTGAAAAGTGGAATTATACATATATTATCACAAAGGATCGACTATAAAAAAATTTCTGTTTGAGAAAATCAAAAACAGAAAACATAAATAATGCAAGAGGCTACACGTAAATGCCTTTCAATCTTATAAAAAAATAAAATAAAATAAAAAATAACCATAATTAATCAATTTTAAAGTGTATAACATATGCAAAAGAGTAAATTTAGTGAGAGAGAAAATTAAAATTTTAAAACAGGAGTTGATTTAAAATAAAAATAAAAAAAAAATGTGTTAACAATTCAACTCATGAAGTGGTTTAAGGATAGCAGAAAAAAAAGAAGCAGAGTTATTGGCGAAGATAAAGATCTTACTAAAAGGAGATAAATATAAAGAGACCGTTCAATCCGAGCTTAGAGGGGAACCCCCTAACACCAACCGCATAATCAGGGGTTAGAGTGACTCCTCATTCATTTCGCATTATGCTAATATCCGTGTGTTTACATACATATTTATTTCCTACATTAAACAGGCACAGATAATGCCACATGGCCCAATGTACATGGTAGTTTTTCAGGTTGAAGCGATCGAAGGTGCTCTCTCTCTCTCTCTATTAACTCTCTTGTCTTTTAACGTCCTTTCTCTCAGGGTATTATTTAGAAGACTCGTATTGATTCTTACGAACTGGTTGACGGAAGCTAAGGTCATGAACTTCAGCCTTATTAATTTAGCTCATTATCGAATACCTAGGTTCAACCACGGTTGAGTTCGTTATAGGTCGTGGAGATATATCGAGTGTTTGAATGAATAACTTAAAATATATTTACTATCAGCCTTATAACTTCAGCAAATTATGAAAATAGTGATTATTAAAATCAAAATTTTAAATCTCTCGGAATATTAAAAAAAAAAAAAACTGTTTAAAGTCGCAATGAAGTTTGCAGATGCTCATTCGAAAAAGTAAAATATTCACAGTTAGTTCAGATTTTTTTTTCCTCTCTTACCAACTTATGCTTCTCTTTACGGGTTTCAGCGGTTTATTTGGCGAACACGACTTCGGGGTAAAGATACCGATACGTCGTCCCCCCCTCTTACACTTCCGGAGTGTCGTAATCGCATTTTGGCATTCTCCAAACAAGTGCAACACCGTTCGACCCCCTCCCAATCCTCCCAGCTTGGTGTTATCTCCTTCTTTGTTATATAGCAGTGCATGCAAGAAGATTACGTATTCAATATTCGTCATACAGGATCTCCATTACAAAGAAGTGTTTCGAACAATTCGACGCCATGTTACGGCTTTATAGTATAATAGCTTTTCCTATAAGATCAGGAATAGTTGTGATGTTACTGTAGCCAGGTATTCGGACCCTTTACGGATGTCGTAAAACCTGCTTTACTGTTCACTTTACTCTGGTGTAAGAAACTAAATCGAACAATGCCTCATCTTTTTATAGCATCTTACCTTTTTACACTTTTGGGCTTTTGGAAGCTATAATTGTTAATCTATAGTCGCAGTTAAGCATTCCTAATTATGTCCACGATTCTTGCACCAACACTTTTACGAGACATAACTTATTATTGGCCTCATTACGACGAGAATAACTTTAAAATGCAGTAAATAAACAAGAGTGAGAGGGAGACTGTACACCTATCTCGTCTTACGATAAACTCGTTTAGATGAATTCTTTGTTTACAAGATAAATAAACCCCCTTGCCGAATAGCTCAATCCTTCAATTGTTACTATTCCTATATTTGTGGGTTAAATATATGGTGAACTAATAGTTTCAACTGTCAATGTAATCCTTCTGGTTGCATCTACTATTCGAGATAGGTAAAACTCTCGTCAGGTTACCTCAAAACAATGTTTATGTCGTGAATCGGTGCTTCCCCGGGCGCTATGGTGCACCGAGTGTCAAAGGAGGAAAAAATAAAATAAAAAAAAGACAAAAAAAAAGCGGAGCAGTCAATAAGTCTGGGAGGGGAGGGAAGGTGTAATTACTCGAGATGGGAGGAGAAGAGGGTAATCAATATTACTGTCTGGAGGGAGGAGAGAGGGACGAGGGAGAAAGGTTTCGCGACGACTTTCATTAAATTTACAGAAACGACTTGGAAGCAATGATCCTTGCAGGGAGTGTATGGACGAAAGATTCTCCGGTAATGGACGATCAGGATATAAAGGTAACGTTAACAGAAACTCTCTCACAGTTATGATAGGTCCACGACAGGAAGAACTGCCCGAACCTCCTCCATTTGATCTCTTTTATCTTTAATACATTTTCTATAATCATTAATTTAAACAATTTTCTATAAAAGATGTCTCACTCACCTACAGATTTACTAAGAAATACGCTTCCTGAACGTTGTCATTTTTTTAAAATTATTTTTAAAAGGGTAAAAATATTCTGTAAGTGCCTCCATCTAGTGGTTCGTAATTTCATATATTATAAATAAAAATGTTTCCGTGTTAAATTCTTTACAGGTAAAACAGAAAACATATTCTAAAATAATAATAAAAAAAAATATTATCCTAATGCTAAAAATGATAAAATATTATTTTTCCAGCGAGCATCATCATAAAAAACGAACGATTTTAAGATACATAACTTCATTTATATGGGAAAAAAATGTTGGTATCACGTGGTGAAGATTACCAACAATTAAATTGACTAAAACGTATATTTGCAAACATAAAAAGCAATGCAGTAAGATGAAAAAATACCTAACAATCTTCCTCACAGCATAAAAAACCGAATAAAACGATAAGCCCATGGTAGCAGACACACCAAAAAAAAAAAAAAAAAATCCAAGTATAAAGTAAGAATACTATACATACTTCGGCAAAAAAAAAAAAAAAAAAACTCTATTGGATATACCTGTCATAGCGGACAGCCGAAAGGTAGAAAGTCCACTTCAGCACACGGGCAACAGTCTGGAACAGAACTCGACTCTAGCCAACGACAATATCCAGTAAAGTGACCACACTTGAACTTTAACCTCTTATCCACAATATCCAGGATATTCTGGTAGGATGACCTCTCGTTTCCCGGGTCATTCTTGACTAGCCCAAGGCGCTTAGTGCAGAGCTTCGACTGACAGCGCAGAACCAAGACACATGCACACACCATATACACACAATTAGTTGTAGCAGGTCTGGGCCCAAGAAAACCAGTTTAGCTGGGACTAGCCGGACTAGTCCACGCCTTCTCCATGCCATTCACTGTTTCGCCACTGGATGATCGCAGACGGAATGAGGGAGAAGCAAAAGAGGGGAATAGCAGTCGCGAGAGTCATCGTAAACAGGGCACGAATGAATAGACAAAGTTCAAGACGATTTTTAAAGGCAAAGAAAACATTAAAATTATAATTAATGTAATTAATACTTTCGACGTCTTTGATAAGATACACTTTGCTCACTTTTATTAACTTTAAAAAAAAAAAAAAAAAAAAAAAAGAGAGAGAGTAATAACTGCTACAGTTCTCCAAGTGCACTTTTACCTTTTATGATAACCTATTTATTTCAATTAATGTCTCATTGTTTCGATTTTTATTTCGCTCAGTGGCATTTTTAGAAATATTTTTTTTTTTCCTATTTTTTAAAAATCGAAGCGCAAAATTTATTGATTTATATTTTTTAACGCAATTTTCTATTAATTTTTTTTTTTTAATTATATAATTATATTTTATGTTTTTAAAATCTTCATTTTCAGATTTTCATAACGGTATAAATATATAATTCTGCATTATGAAGAGACAAGTTGAGGAATAAAAGAAAAACGAAATTATTTTCTTTTTCTAATCTCGAATTCGTTCTTGATTTTATTAAAATGAAGCAATATATAGAAAAAAATTAATAAAAATTCTATTTTAGGACTTGATTTTATTGAAATTTTCATTTAAAATGCAGGAGTTGTTTTAAAGTTCTCCTTAAAGCTTTAAAGCTTAACGAGATGCTTTTCGTTAAAGCTTAAAGCTATCTGACCCTCAATATGTAACATTTATTAAAATTTATTTAACGCTCTGAATTTAATTTATGACACTTTATGACTATTCGATATTTATATAATATAATATACACTTTAAAAAAAAAATAATTAATTAATTAAAAGCGCAATTCTCACGGAATTTTCTCTATCAGAAAGGAAAAACTTTGTTTCTGTTTTCCTTGTTCACCTGTTATTCGCAATGAAAGTAGAGTTAATGCCATAACCGAACGTCTAAATTCCTTTAAAACAACGCTTAAAGTTGCACCGAAACAATAATAGACTCAAAATATAATTTAAGAATTTAATCTACTTTATTTTTAACTAAGTTGTAAGTTAAAAATCTCAAAAGTGGACTTTTTTTTTTTTT